>PVIW01003318.1:0-173242 GCA_004026585.1 Noctilio leporinus
GTGCGGCGGCGCAGCCACGTGCGGCGGCGCAGCCACGTGCGGCGGCGCAGCCACGTGCGGCGGCGCAGCCACGTGCGGCGGCGCAGCCACGTGCGGCGGCGCAGCCACGTGCGGCGGCGCAGCCACGTGCGGCGGCGCAGCCACGTGCGGCGGCGCAGCCACGTGCGGCGGCGCAGCCACGTGCGGCGGCGCAGCCACGGTGGGACCAGCGAGGCCTTGTCGCGCAACTGGAACGGGTCCTCCTGCCTTGTTTACTTGTTCAATTTCCCGGCGCTGTGTTTGGGTGGCGGTCGGCTGCGGGTGGCCGGCACCGCAGAAAGGGCAGCCACGGATGGGGCGATCCTGGGCCGAGCCCGCCCGAGGATTGATGATGTGACGCCAGGTTCAGGGAAGCGCTTAATAATAACGAACATCACGAGCCTTAGCCCGTGTTCTAGGCGCGTCGCAGGATTGTTCGCATTCAAGGACACTTGGTAAAATTGGTGGCCATGCGTTAGTCAGTGTGCTAGGGGCCTTCACGGTGCAAGGCTGAGTGAGAAACCGCCCGGCAGGTAAGGCCGGCAGGTGAACCGCTTGATCTTACCACCGTCCGTTGCAGGCAGCCTCAGCCAAGTTACTGAATAAGTGGTTTTCCATGATTTACTCCTAGCTTTGATTCCATAAAGAAACTGAACTTGCAAATAGACCAGATAAAGGTTAACAACTTAAAACATTCAAATCACCTTATCGCAGTTGGCAAATAGTCAGTGTTTGCTATGTTATTATATAGGGGAAATGCCTACAGATGGTTTGCTTAGTCAAGTTTGTAAAACGCAGTTTCAAATTATAAATAGGATTTAGAATTTAAATCATGTTTATAAATAAAGCTGAAAATCGGAGAAAGAGTGACCAGAGCTCCGATGATTTAAAGGGTGGTAAGAAAAGACTTCTTTGAGGAAGTGACTTTCGATTTTAAAAGAATGAACGGAAGCAAGCAAGAAGAAAGTGTAAGTGGGAAAAACGTGGCAGAGAGAGGGAGCAGAACTTGATGGCACACATGTGACTGCAGACCATGCGACCTGCAGGACATACTCAGCCAGTGCTGCTCAAGGCAGGGTGTTTAAATGTGCAGAACGTGTGCCTTGATGAAATTATTTTCATGCATGCTATTTTTATTCATCCTCACAAACGGCCCAAGATGCTGCTGCAGAAGGAGCTGACCGGGTGCCCAGTTCACCAGTTCAGGCAGCTCCTGAGTGAAGAAAAAGGGACTGCAATCAATATCTTTTAACTTGCCTTGCGGTTCTCTGTTATAAATGAGCTCCCTACGTCCCCTTCTGTCCACAGGGTCCCACCGCCATCTCTTATTCAGGATCCTCCCTGCCCTGAGTAAACGCTGAAGACATCAGGGACAGTGTACCTAAACTAGATGGTGATTTGACTTGCAGAGGTGTAGGCCCTGTTTCTGACCCCTTTGGACAGTTAGCCTTCAGGGCAACTTGGATCGAAAGAGAGACTTGATTACATATAGGCTGTAGTTTCTGGTGGAGCAAGGGGTCCTTGCATCCCAGGACTGGCAATGACAGGCAATGCACCCGGCAGGTGCTTGGCTGCATGGTTTCATGCCCATGAAACCTGCCCCCCCCCCCCCCGACCCAGGGATTTGGGGAGTGTGTGAGTAGAATAAGTATTTCTGTTCCTGATAAAAATAACTAGCCTGGTGTTAGTTTTTGAACAAGGATCCTGATTAATCTACCCCTCCAAGGCCATCATCATCCACACAATAAATTAGAAATTGGAAAGATGTATAAGATTTTCTGTTAGTCCAACCTCTTGCTTTGCTTGGACAGGGAAAGGAGGGGGGAGATGACTTTGCCAAAGTCACACAGCTCATTGGCCACACAGCTCAAGGCCATGTGGCTCATTGGCAAAGAGCTTGAGTGAGGAACACGAGCCCTCTCCCTCTTAATCCAAGCTCCCTTCCTGCTAGGGCTGCTGGGGTGTAGGTGAGGCGCCCTCTCCCGTGTGCTGCAGCCGTGGGTACAGATGTCACATGGTTTAAGCCATCCGATTGAAACTCAGTCACAAGCAGCTGAGGAGGAAAAGACAATCATACCCATTTCTGGATTTTGAAGGGCTAAGATTGAACCTATCGCATATCTAATTATTACCTGTTTTCTATTTTCACAGTTTTCATCTTTCCTTGCATCAGTAGGTAAGAGTTTGTAACAGATGGGAATTGGTTTGTACGAAGCACCTACCTTTTCAGGATATGGATCTGAGACAAGATGCCTAGTCTCGTGAGATTCCTTCCATTGCTCTATATAATGCAGATGCTAGTCATCTCGCAGGGTGATGGGGAAGTCCAATAAAGTGCATGGTAAGCACTCAATAAAAGGTAGCTGGTAAAAATGATGATGATGATGATGGTGACAATGACAATACCTTTGGTGGGAAAGAAATAGGACAAAATAATCAGACAATTCGTGATAGAATAGTACAGACTTTAGAACCACACAGAACCAGACTCAAATCTTAGGAACTCAATTCACCAGCAGGGCAACTTTGAACAAGTTAAGTTTTCTAAGCTTCAGTACTGTTCTCTCTGATATGGGCAATAACATTGATACCTATATCATGTATTGTTTTGAGAATTAGGAGGAGCATCCATAAATGCCATTCTCTCAGTAGACAGATAGATGTAGATTGACATACCAGTATTTGTATGTACAGATTTGATTATCAATATAATCTGTGTGTAATGCATGTACCTATAATGCATTATACATATAAATTGTCACAGTATTTTCACTTACAAGTATGATTTTTAAGGGAAGTGGTCATTGGAGAAAAAGCTCTTTTTGTAAGGCGTATGGGCATTTGGAGTTTGTTTTCTTTCCTTTTTCTCATCTCATGTTCCTTGGGATATTGGCCACGGAGCAGGCCTTGCTGCGGTCAAGTGCTTCATTCAAATGTTATGGTCATTACACAGGGTTCTATTTAATAAATGACTGCTAAGGGCACACTAAGGGGCTTCCTAGTAGCTTCAAACCCATTAGGACAACTTACTAACTCTATAGGAACGTGGATCGAGAATAACATTGGGGTAACCTTGTGTTCCTGGAGCTCAGGGCTTCTCCTTACATCCCGTTATACAAGGGGACAAGCTGGCCAACAAGACCAGTGAGAGTGTGTCAGGTCCCACTAAGCAGCAATGTTGCTGCCCAGCACAGGATCCAGCTGGCCTTAATTTCTGTGTCTGTCCTCACTGTTGGACACCACACCTGCCCTGCTTTTGTGTAAGTCTGGGACGAATCTGAACCAACACAAAGCTAAGTGATCTCGGAGTTACACTCTAAGGTAGTTACCCCGAATACTTCAGGCCTTCACGTGGGGCACAAGAAGAAAGAGGAAACAGGAAACCATGTCATATGCTATACGAAGAAGAGTGGAGGACTAGAGAACCTTCCATTTAGAAAAAGAGTACTATAATCCTAGAATATACTAGAAATAGTACCCATGCAAGCAGCACTCAAATGTGCAAATCACTTACCTGTCACTATCTCCTCATTTGTCCTTCCAAAGAATGATGGTTTAATGGAGTTGATTACTTTTTGCAAACGAGAAATCTCAAGCTTGAGCTTGGTGACGCCTTTAAAGTGACTGTCCCAGGAAAGTAGGAAAGGCAGCGCCCTGAGACAGGAGGGTATTCAATGACCCAGGGTCCGCTGCCAGCTCATCCCGTGGCCCCACTCATCAGGCCCCCACCTCACCTGGACTGGCGACTGCCCACCAGAGATGGCTTTGCCCTTCTTTCCAGTGGCCTCTCATTTCCTTCTTCCCCATTTGGGACCCTGAACTCAGTGTCACTACTGTTCCCGCAGAGGCCAAAGTTATTCACACCTCAGAGAACTGACACTGTAGTTTTCCTCTTCCTGAAAATTCTTCCTCAAGACCTTTACCTGATGGGCTGCTTCTCGCCACTCTCGGAGCCAGATCACATGGGACCTTCCTGCCTGTGTCACCTGAAGGCGCTCCCGTCCCCCCAGAATGTGCGCCAGTATCACATTCCTCTCTCACACTCACTTCTACCCAGTGTGCTCATTTCCCACCTGCCTCCTGCCAGGATCTCATTCCAAGAAAGCAGACACACTGCCCATCTTATTCACTCATATCTTTAGCAGCTCAAAAATACTCAGTGAATGCAAGGGTACAAACACATGTATAGTGGGTGAATGAGTGAATGTGTGTTGACGCTAAGGGGGGTGGAAAGGCAAGATAGTTGTTTTTGTGAACTAGAGGAAAAATAACAAATTTACTGTTAGCCTCTTGGCTCAGACACAGGATTAACGAATAAGGTTCTTGAGAGAGAAGAGTTCGACCCTTACCCAAAGATGAAACTTTACAGTCACAGTGCCGCACCCAAGACACAGGCTGTCGCATGGGTGGCGGGTGAACATGGATGAGATGCTGAAGGCAGGAAGGGCTGTGTGGCCTCAAGTGCAGGCCCGGGTCACCTGTGCGGCATGTGGTGGCACTGTGCTGGCCACTCCCACTTCCTCACGGCTGCAGCCAGTGACTTGAAAGGGCCTTTGCGTTCAGGATGTTGCTTAACTGGGCAACGGCAAGAAGGCGGGCAGACTGCTCATTTTCTTCACTCTTTCCTTCCGAAAGTCATAGGATGAATCAAGAAGCTTCATACGGTCTTGTTTGCAGGAGCCAATGCTAAAAGGGAAAGTTTAAACAACATATTAGATTTCAATTTATGTTAAATATGCAATTAACCCCCAATTAGTCAGCGAGGAATAATTTCAGTGGCATGTAACCACAAATCTGACTTGTAAAACATGCCCTAAACAGAAGGAGGTTGGTAGCATCTGCGAAAACAGAAGTGCGGGGGGTCAGCTGCCAGCGCCCATCTAACCCTCGATGCTGCTCAACTTGGACATTTTCATTCCTGCCCACTCCTCTAGTTTTTAGATCGAGAGCTCCACCACTCACATAGTTTCGCAAAGAATAAGTTGCTACTTGCTTCTGAGCTTTAGCGGCTCACACGTGAAATATGGAAGAAATAGTGGTGCCCTTGTCCTGCACTGTTATCAGGAATAAAAACCGAGTACAGCGTGTGCTCTGTGCGGGTCTTGGCCTTGGGCATTTTTTATTTTGCTGCTGTTCTTAGTGATTTCTTTGAGCATCCTGATCACCAGTGTTTTGAAGTCTGCATCTGATAGGTTGGTTGTTTCCATTTCTTTTAGTTCTTTTTCTCAGGTTCTATTCTATTCTTTCCTTTGGGTCAGATTTCTTTGGCTCCTTGTTTGGCAGCCTCCCTGTGTTTGTTTCTGTGTATCGCTTGACTCCCTGTCTCAGTAGCAGGGCCTATTGCTGGAAAGGCACCTGTAAACTGTGGGTGACAACCGTAGGTCATTGCCAGGGCAGGGCAACCCACTTCACTGTCCTGTGGCTCTGTGGGGGTCGTAGGCCTCAGAGAGGGGACAATGCTGCTTCTAGAGATTTGCCCAGCACTGGCCTTGTTTCCAGTCACTTCACTTACTGCCCCTGTGCGATAGGTGCCCAGACAGCTATTGCCCTGGTGCCGGACCCCAGAGGGTCTGCACTTTAAGCAGAGTCTCCGGGAAATCTGGCAATTTCTTCCACTGCTCCAACCCCACTGGTGTTTATAGCCAGAGTTATGAGAGTTTATCTTACTGGAACCTTGGGCTGTGCAGTCTGGTCTGGGGCGGGGATTGCTGGCTCCCAGGTATCCCTCCTAATTTTTATCCACCACATGTGAATGTGGGACCACCTGTTCCACTGCCACCTCTTCTCGGTCTCATATGGCGTCTTGTGCCTCCACCCATCTGGGTAATGTGGCTTGTTTGAATCTTTGGTTGTTGGACTTCGAAGCAGCTTGATGTTCTCATGGTTCTGGGTGTTACTTGCTTTGAGATCTAGTTGTAATTCTTTCTGTGGCTGTGCGAGGAAGCCAATCATGTTCACCTGCGCCTCCACCTTGACCGGAAGTCCAGAATGGGCAGTGTTGTCCACGTTGTCACAGAATGCACTATGGCCAGGTGTTTTGTCTCCTTGTAGATCTGTTTCTCAAAAGCTCTTAACCATGTGCTGCAGGTGGCTTGAATGTGTTCCTGAACGCCAATGGCTTCACTCCAAAGTTCTATTTTTTCATTAGATTTTGTCAAAAACACCTCACAGTGTTTTATTACCATACTGTTATCTCCAATGTCATAGAATATTCCAGATCATGTATGGCAAGCACCAGGAGTGCTTGCACAGCACCTTGGACCTGCTGCTACACCCTTTCCTTCCCTAGGTCCCACTTAGAGTTGGCAGCCTTCCATGTCACTAGAAGGCTGGTAACCCGAGGTGTGAGTCATGGCCTTGTCAAACCCCAAGAGACCCACCAGCATGGGATGTTCCCTTCATGGTGGGAGGAAGAAGACATTTTTTACTTTGGAGGCCAAGTTCTGAACACATGACCACCTGCCCTCCTGATTATTTAACCCATAAACTTGTACAGGTATGTGTCTAGCTGCCAAATCTTCGTGAGGTTTGTTCCCACCCCCTGAGGCAAACGTGCCTTATCCAGGCCTTGGCTTATGAGCCACTATTTGCTGACCCAGCTCAATCAACCTGATGGCATCATTGTAATCGGTCTATATGATGTTTGGCAGAATATTTAGTGTCTAGGTCACTTTGGACTTTATTATCATGATAGAGGGTAAAAAGAGTTAACATAATCCTGGAACAAAACTGTGTGTGTGTGTGTGTGTGTTTTATTTCATATAAATGCAAGCTGTTTGGATATCTTTTCTGATAAGGATAGACAGTAAAGAACACAAAGTCAAAATCTACATATCAGATACTTGAAGATATACTGATCTGCTCTATCAAAGATACTATGTCTTCCTGGTGCCTCCAGGTTAGGGGAGAGGGTGGGGGCCATTCCTGATTGACCCCTTAGACATTGCCCACCCTTGGCAACTAAAGGGAGATGACAGCAACCATCCCACTGCCACATCGTTTCAACTCTCAGGAGTTGTTATGAATCCTGCTTTCCCCCTTGGATAGTGAGCTTCCACCGGTGTGCCGCAAGAATTTTTAAAACATGCAATTCCTGCTATTTGTTCAGGGTCACCGACCTTTTCCCTTAGATCGTCAAGTGAGGAAATGACAACCTCCGACACACAAATAGCCGTCCAGCATGAATGGATCAAAATTATACCTATTTTTTGTCACACTGGCAAAAAATAGAATACGCTCTATGGTGTGCCACTGAATTTTAGTAATTAGTTTCCGTGTGGCAGGAGATGAAAGAGGTTGAAAATTGCCACTCTAGGATACGATGCTATTTTTAATTCACTACCTTGGAGGGGTGGAAGAAGAATTAGCAGTTTCAGAGGTTTCCACTCTGCCTTTTCCGCTGCAATGGATTTGACCCCACGTGGCACAGTCCCAAAACGGGGATGGTACCCACTGCCACACACATGATTGTGACATGTGATGGCGTCCGTTCCAATTGCAGGGGCTAGAGGGGTGACTGCCATATTCTGGCTGCCATGGGTGGTTGCACGCTGCCGCCAGGCGGGGACCAGGACACCACCTGCCTCCCGCGTGATGGTTAGCTTTGCGTGTCAATTTGGCCCGGCAGGAGAGTCTACTTATTTAATCCAATGCTACTTGAGGTGTTCCTGTGAGGATATTTTGTAGGTCTGGTTAGCCTCTCTCATCAGCTGATTTCAAGTTAATAGTAGGCACTATGTTTTATTTCCGTACGTCTGTCTCAAAGGCCTAATCCCTTACACTCACTAGATGATTTCTTTCACCAGGAAAATTTCTAATTTGGCTGCAACCTTAGGTCAAGAACTGTCTATAGCTCACCTTCCACTGGCATCGGGTCCTCCCTGCCAGCCAGTGAATGGTCCTGCTTCACATCCTACCCTAACGTCTGCTTTCTCCCGTCACTCCTGGCCCCGGCTTTCATAGATCAAATTCACTGGAAGCAAATGCTGAGATGGTGTTGGAGGCTAAAACGTTCAGTCTTGATCAACAGCGGGGAAGGACGGGGGATAGAGGAAGCAGGGTTGGACAGAGGAGAAAGCCAAGTTCAATACGGGTTCCCCAACGCCTTAGTGAGCCCGGAGCAGGGCCCTGGAGAGCATTTCCCATCGCGTCGTCTCTGAGGCAGGACAGGTGCACAGAAACCCGCCGCATTCAGCCACCGTTGGCCTCAGAAGGAGACACGGATGAAGAAGGCGTCCCTCTGCAGCTGCGGCACGTCCTGAGGGGTGCGTAGCTGGGGACCCTGCTGAGCCCTTGCTCCACTGATGGGCGCTATATCATCTACCTGACGCTAACATAATATTGCATATCAACTACACTTGAAAAATAAATTGTAAAAACGAGGAGACAGATACCTCTAAATCCTGGGATTACAGGATTATTTTACAGTAAGAAAATATTTCTAAGATTCAGTGAGAGCCAACCTTTGTAAGGTTTAGGTTTTTAAAAAAGAAACTCGGAGAATGCCGGTAATGGATTCACTCCAAATAAAAATGGACAGTTTTCAGCATTTGTTTTGCAAAGGTAACTAGAAGCTGGACCACAGAAGAGGCAGATTGGTCTCAGGGTTAACTACTGTAGTTTTCCTGTTATTCCACCAGTTTTCTGCAGTTTAGCATCTTTTCTTTTTTCTTCCTCCACGTCTGTTTGCCGGAAGCCTGCAGTCTGGGCTTTGCGCCCGGATTGATTTAATTTTGGTTCCTACTTATGCAGCATCCGAGCTGTGGTTCGCCGATGACATTTTACAAATTGTGTTGAGGCATTTTTGTTTATTTATGGTGGATCAAGTACAGAAAGTGTGTGCCCAGCCTGTTTGGATAATAACATTTAAAATAGGAGAAATAAAACTAATAGCAAATGATAATACATATAAATGTGTGATTATACAGAGTACTAGTGCATGTTTACATGCCTTCAAATGGAGCTTTGGATATAATAACAGGACATTGCTGTCATATTTCCATTCCTTTGCCATCCCTTGCCATAATAACCTGAAAATTAAGAGGAGGGACAGACAGAGGCATCTGGCCATGGCCTGCCATCGGGAAGGATAGGGTAAGCTCACGCTGGGGCTGGCATTGAGTGGGAATGAATAGAGAGCATCAAAAACCACAGGCCAGGGACTGAACTGGGCTCCAGCCACATCTCCTGACTGCCACAGGGTGACCACAGGGTGAGCTGGACCGAAGGCCGGTTGAAGCTGTTTCAGGTCGTGGCTGGAAGCTGGGTGAGACCCCACTGTGTTTCTGGTCACTTTCCAGTGTACAAATGTCTGGTTGCGCCAATTTACTCTCGTCCTCAGCTTTTCTCCGCCCCTTTGCCCATCCTGCCTCCCACTAGAAACCCTGTCTGCTGCACAAGGCTGGGAAGGGCCCCTTCCATAGTTCACCCAGTTTGTCTTCGTCTCCTCCCCAGTTTCACGGGCCGCCCGATCCTTCCGGTCCAGGGCACGGGAAGGGCAGATGGGCCGCAGGGGCCGGGGAACGCTGTTGGACAGCCCGTAGGGTTGTGGTGTGCAGGTGTTTGCAAGCTGAGTGACTTTTTTTGGAGGCTCCTTGGAGCATCTCCGGGGGAAACGCCTTCCAGCGGGCCTCTCCCTGGGTGAGGGGCTCTGGGTGGGCCCATCTGCCCGTCTTCTCAGCTCTTGTCTTCTGCTCATTGACCCTGTCGCTCCAGCAGCTGCCTTTGCCTGGGTTTTCTAGTGTTGTCTCGGGCATCCGTCCTAAGTCCACCGAACATTAAGGAACACACCTCCAGCTCTCTGGTTCGTTCCCTTGAGGCCCCTCACTTGCTTGAAGGTGAAAGGGCAGGAAGGCTTCCTTTCCAAGGTGATCAAGAATGTCCATGCCGATGTCAGTCTCCAGCCCCCAGCCTCTGACCTCTGCTTACAGCATGGCTAATTCTGATGTAGCTGCTGCCCATGGGCTGTTCCATCTGCAAGACCTCACCACAGTGGCCTGCATAGACTCAGCTGTTCTGTTTTCGGCCTTTGTGGCTGCTGCAGAGTCTCCAAGATTATAGGAGGAGTCATGGAGAGACTTAATACCCTGTCACGCAGAGAGCCACGGTAGGAATCGGAGGAACGCGCATGGGAGCACCACGTGGATGTAGCTGGCCTCACTCCTCCTCCGCCTGCAGCAGAGCACTGGGGGCTTGCCGTGAGAGCCTGAGTGGTGCGGCCCGGAATCCTGCACAGGACACCGTTAGGATGTCACCTGCCTGGGAAGCGGGATAGACAGCGGTACACTGATGGACAGGGGATGTGCAGCACACAGGTGAAAAGCTTGGGATAGCTGAACCCTAGATTTGTGGAGTCTTAACTCTGCAGGCGCATAGCTGTGGGCCTGGGAAATACATTTCATCTTTCCGTGCCTCGATGTTTTAGTCAATAAGATGGAAATAGTAATAGCATTCACCTTATAGATGGTTATAAAGATTATATGTGAGATACTAGAATGGCATGTATAATAACTGCTCCATAAATGATAGCTTCTATTGGCTTGGGGTTTAAATACCTTCCACCCCCCAACACACACACACACACACACACACACACACACAACAACAACAGACGTGAAATCACTCCTGGACAGTTGGTGATTCACTTCAGTCCATCAAGTGAGCACTGGCCAGGAGCTTCTCTGCCCTGGAACACTGGGGCAGATGAGGAAGACAGGTGAGGCAAGGCCTGTGAACTGGTAGGGGCACCAGACACATACATAACTACCCTGCCTGCCTCATGACATTGTTACATACTTGTATTCCAGGGAGACTCAGCTTTCAACAGTGCAAATCCAAACTAGAAAGTGCTGTCGGTATTCACCACTCAGAGGCCAAAATGTGAACATGTGAGAAGACCTACTGCTAAAGAGACTATGGGGAACAGAGGCACAGCCCATAAAAATACAAAATTGTCAGCTTTTGTGGAAGGCATTTAGAAAACACGTATAAATCAAAATGTGTGTCTCCTCTAATCAAAGTATCCTATTACAGGTACACACATCCTGGAGAGAGACCTGGGTCAATGTTAAGCAAGCACTATAGAGATGTTTGTTTCCCTTTTGATCAAGAGAAAGAAAGGCATAGGGAGAAAGTGTGCAGAAACAGCCCGGCTACATAAATTCTTGTGTATCTGAACAATAAAATCCTGCGGGGACGTTAAATGGGTTAAAATAAATATGCAGGAGCTGATGTGGGAAGATAATCACTGTAGTTTATTAAGTGGAAAAAAACAAGGGCCACGACACCGTGCATTTTATTTGAAAACATACTAAATGCATACACATGCACACGTGCACACAGCGCAGGGTAAGTGCTAAGATGCTTTCAGGCGGCGTCACCAGGCCCTGTGCATGGCAAGTACATTTGAAGAGGCGCCCAAGAGGGTGAAGTGCTTTCCTTCGGCTCCTGCATATTCAAGGCGGCGCTTCTCCCCACCCCACTCATGCTTTATCTCCTAAAGTAAGGTCCTCCGAGCTTTGTCTGGTGAGATTCCAGATCTTTTTAAACGTTTCCTCATTGACTGCGACACGACCAGCCACTTTCCTCACTTCGTCTCTCACTCCCACGCGTGCACGAGGTGGTGTTATGTTTAGGTCCAGGGAGGAAGGAGCCACCGCAGAAGGAAGGGCCGACCCACCAGCAGGCCCCCTTCCTACTCCACCTGCTGCTCCTACCGGCTTCCCTCTGGCTCGGCTGTGCTGACGACCCACTTCTGTAGCTGACTTGTTCCGGGATTTGCTTCTCCTGTGCCCCCCAAGTGTTTCGGCTGGGCCTCAGCCTCACCCAGGAAGTTCTAGGAAAGATCGGAGTCCGGCCTCTGATGGGTGAGCTCAGGTCTGGGGCATGGGGGGCGGACATTCCCTCTGACCCCGGTGACGTGCTGCCAGCCTGGATCACGGACTGGCTCACGTGTGCTGCCGACGGCCACTTTGTACGGAATGGCCGCCCACCATCGGAAAGCCTTGCTCTCCGTGCTGTCAATGCTTCCGGTCGGTGTGCAGGAGGCGGCTGGCGCCGTTACTTCGGGACTCCTTCCTCTCCTTCCAGCGCTCCTGCCGCGTGACTCCCCCTCCGCTGGCCCCTCGGCTCCCCTCCGGTCCACGTGTCTCATCTCGCCTCTCAGGCAGGAAGTCGGCGACGTTCTTCTGAGCTCCCCCAGTATTTTGATCTCTCCAGTCAGGATTATAGACCCTTTTAAGTGAGCTGACCCCAACGAACTGCCCTAGATAGCAAAACCTTCTATTCCAGAATTCCATTACTGGCTCTGTCCCTGTAAAATTACCTGTCAGTTACCTGTCAACGCACTTGCTCTGTAACTGTCCTTGCCCCACATTGAGAAAGTCTATCTTCCTTCTGTGGTTCTGCTCTCCGTTATGCTGTTGTTCCCACATCTGTTTTGCCTGGACCAGGCCTGTTAAGCAGTATTTTCCACAATTTAATGTAATGTGAACCACCCAGGGATCTTGTTAAAATGTACATTTAGTTGTAATAGGCCTGGGGTGGGCTCAAAGTCTTGCTTTGGGACAAACTCCCAGGTGATGCAAATGCTACGGATGCTACAGGCCACACTCCGAGCAGAAAGCATGACGGCTGCTGGTGCCCCGCTTCCGGCCTCCACTCAAGAGCCTCCCTCAGATGCACCCCTCCGACCAGTCTGAGGGGTCCCGGCAGTGAGCGCAGGGCGTGGGCCAGGTTGAACCTCCGATGGCCTGCTCTTCGGTGTCTACAGAACTAGAAACCCGTTTCTCAGGGTTTGAATAGTGGCCATAGGTCACACTTACTGAGCACGCACATGCCAAGCACCAAACAAACTGCTTTCCCTGAATGATTGTTTAAAAATGAAGTTCACAGTTCTAGGAAGTGGGCAGCTACCCAAAACCTATGTATCCAGGAACAAATTAGTCATTGGTGCTTCTCCTCTTTTGTAAACCAGCTTTCTCATCCTAAAATGAATATAAATTACAGAATTTTATTTAAGGGCTCTTATGCCATTCTTTTTATTATAACTGCTTTTTTCTTATTATTGTAAAGTTTATATTGCTCTCAGGGAAAAAAAAATCTTTTGGAACTTAGGACTTGACTTTGTCACAAACAAGTTTCACAACTTCCTATGTGCATGACTTTGGCCAAGTCACTTTAGCCACCCAATACCAGTTTGTTTGTTTTTTTAAGCTCATTATTGACAGACTTTTAATGTTTTTCCCAATGCATATTTATTTGTTCAAGATTTTATTTATTATTTCCAGAGAGAGAGAGGAAGGGAGAGAGACAGAGAGGGAGAGAAGCATCCATGTATGGTTGCCTTTCACCTGCCTCCAGCCACAGACCTGGCTGGAGATCTGGCTTGCAACCTGGTTATGTTGCCCTGGCTGGGAATCGAACCAGTGACCTTTGGGTTCGCAAGCCAGGGTGTTATCCACTGTACTACCAGCCAGGGTCCAATTCTTAATCCAATTCTTCACAGTTCTTAATCTGTGAAACTAATAAAACCTGCTCTTCCAGTCTTAGGGTGTTTTTGAGAAAAACAAACTAGATCTTGTCTGTGAGGGCGTTCTGCAAAGCGTGTCTCTTCTCTTTATTCTGACCAGATGCCTGACCGAGTGCTCTGTCTGCCCTCAAGTTTCCCCGTCTCAGTAAATGTCCCTGGCCAAAATCAGGTACCGGACTCAAACTCACCAACCAGTGACAGAACCAACAGCAAGGAAACAAAAACACATCCTCCGACATACTGTGATGTGAAAGAAAAAGCAATTACCCGAAATGAATGTGTGTTCGAGATGACTTCCTTCATTCAAAAAGCAAATGGCCCAAAGCCGGCCCACCAAGACACGGGGTACACACCCAGTTACTGAATGGCAATGTGATTTTGTCACCCTATGTTATAGCCATGATCAATGGGGGATGGCATTAGAATAAAAAATGGCTGAAGGTGCAGCCCCACATTCAGGGAGCATTTGTGTCCAGTTGCACGCGTGTACGTGGGTGTGGGTGGAAGAAGCTGAAGGAGGAGAAAATGGTGCAGAAGATTCAGACCCTGGGCAAGATGGCCTTGGTGTGTGTGGGTGAGAGGAAATATACAATGAATGCTGTTGGGCTGTGCCACTCACCTTTCTGAGCAGCCTAGGGGCCAGTGGTTTGTTCTTTCTTTCCCTTCACTTCACAGCAGCATTCGGTAACCGACCTGCTGTCCTGGTCTTTCATGGCTGCCTTTCGCTCCCATGTCCTTTTGAGAGTTGGTTGACCCTGAAAACGGAAGGCACCACATCCGTTCTGCAGGGGCTCTGAATTCTAAGAGTGGCCAGGATACAGTGGTCACAAATGTAACCTACCCTTCTCCAAGTCCATCGGAGACCCATTGTGTTAGATGACTGGAGAGTCCGCTCACTCACGGGATGACAAAGATACAGGAGTTGCTCATGGGGGTAGCCATAGGAAGAGTTCACGGGAGGGAGTGAAGGAGGGGAGGCAGGAAGGGAGGAACTACAGAGTTCTGTACAAGACAGCTTGCTAAATGATCCAAGGGTGTGTAATTTAATGCTATTCCTTAAACCAAACCTCTATTGAGGACCCACTATGTACAGTGTTTTATGACCTGGGAACACAACCATCTTTGTCCTCAAGGACCTCACCTTCTAGCAAGGGGACAGATATAAATATATTTCTAAAGCCAATAAATGGTAAGGACATCTATAAAGGGAGATTCTGAAGGAGGGGTATCAGAAAGCTTCCTGAAAGAGCTGACTTCTGACCTGAGTTTTCAAAGAGGAAGTTTGCCAAGATGAAAGAGGAGTCTGTCACCTTTTGAATCTGGAGCTCTGACAATTCAGGGGCAACCTTTGATCATCTTTGTAAATCTAGGGCTTTGTATGGCTTGTAGACACTTAATCAATGTCTTTTAAGTTGCTCCTGGACATCTATTTTGTACCCCCGTTAAGGCAGTTGAGTAAACACATGCACGCATATGCACATGCACACCCATGTCACGGACCTTGCAGAGGGGAGTCTGGAATATTTGCCCATCAGTACTAAGCACACACTGACCACCCCCACCCCCTACCTGCCCATTCCTAGTCTGTGCTGGAGAGCACTAGGTACCTACAGACCTCAGGCATGATGGAGACCAAGGGTGGGCCAGACGCTGTGAGCTCCACCAGAAGCTTCTGCTACCTGCCAGTATCCTTGGGGAAAGTTGCACAGTTTAAATTCAGAAGAAGATAACCTTATGGTTATTCCTGGGTACCCTAGGCTGAGCTACAGAGGTACCACTGATGCAGATGTTTGTTTGGCAGGAGTTGGGCTGCATCTTCCTTTTACACAGCTGTGGGCCTAGCCCATGCCCCACACTGGCAAGGAAGCTGAAAGCCAGTCCTGATTAACCATTGCATTTCCCCTGCTCCTCCCACGTTGCATTTCAGAGAGTTTGCTGACCTTTCTGTGATAAATGTAATTCACTCTAAAATCCAAGGGTCAAATGAAAAAGAGGAAAATCTGGCATTTGGAGTCACCATCCATTAAGCTCAATAAGGCCAGAGATCACCTTGGAAGGGAACATATGTCACCCAAATTGATAGTGTTTTGATTCATGGTGACTGGGCAATTTTTTATGCCTCCCTTTTTCCCTAGCTAATCTGCAGCTGGTATTTTGGGGACCATTCTTTCCTTAACATCCAAACCAAAAAGAACTTGAACCCTGGTAGCGAAAATTGTGTTGCATGTTGACCTAATACTGCTCAGCTGTTAACTAAATTTTTCCTCTTTGTCTAGACTTGGGAAAAAGAATTGGTTCTAGATGAGCCACTGGCATTCATTCTATAAGTGACTTTGATCTAGTCCCTTTTCCCCTACGTTATCTTACCATTAAAATGAAAATTCTGCCAGTGATTAAATTTTCATCAGCTATCTAAGGCTGAGGGCTCATGACTGGGGCTCCAGCTGTGAGAGCCGCAGATAAAAGCTGACAATCTAATTGGGAAGCTAAACAATAAATAACATAATTTCAGATCAGACTGAACATGGGCTGTGATTTCATATGTGCACAACATGTGCCACACACAAGGAACAGCTGTGCTAAAGCAGTGGTTCTTCTGTTTACAAGCTGCATGGGCCGAGAAAAGTGCTTTATCTTGCCAAGAAAAGGGAAAATAAAATATTAATTCAACAAATACCTATTGAAGGTAAACGCTGTGTCTATATTTTTAATACAATATTAGTTAATATGATATTAAATAAAGAGACACACCTGCTCCATCCCTGGGCTTATAATTTTGAGGCTCATTTACGAAAACACGTGTAAAAGTCTATTTAAAATGAAAACAAATGTAGTTGTTCAATGTTCAAGATGTCAGACCATGTTCGCAGAGTTGGAGGACCTTGGGTTCATTATGTTATGTCTCTATTCTTGGTCAATTCTGCCTCTGCATTTACATCTTAGATAGTCCAACATCCTAGTGATGTAGGCAGGCTTCTTCAGCTTTTTCTTTCTCCTATCCTACACCCAACACTAATGACATCTAATCATAGATCACACTTTTTAGAATCACCGAACAACAGAAAACTCCATCTGAGTCATAGGCATTAAGATGATTTACACAACCTTTCTGCTACGAAATTGGGGCTGGAGCCATTGGCATTACCTGTCACGTCCCTCAAGGTTTCAGCAGTGCTGGCCCGGCTCCCCCACCCCCTCCCCCCGTGGGCGGGGATCCCCAACCCGGCAGCCAGGCCCGATGCGATGGCCGGCTCCGTGCCTGGGCCACGTCTGCAGCAGAGCCCGGCGCCTGGAGCGGTGGGCTGCAAGCCTGGGAGACTATGCCTCCTGGGAGAAGCCCTGCACCAGCTCCAACAGAAGCAGCCCGATTAGTGTCCCAACCCCAGCGGCTTTAGGGGGACCACCTGGAGGTGAGTGTCCTGGACTGGCTCTCATGTTCCCAGCAGGACTGGGCTCCAGTCGCGGGACTGTGGCGCTCTGGTCAATGTGCATACACCTTCCCTTGGTTCCTTCCCTGAGGCACTGCCCCCTCCACCTGCTGGTGGCCCCTGAGGCCACTTCTCAAAGAACGCAGATGGCCAAGCCCTGTCTCAGGGCCATGCAGAGCCGAACCCGGACGCGTCCGTCCACGCCGCAGGCCCAGCTGAGCTAGGCAGATGGCACCACAGGTGGAGTAAAACCCCTCATGGGTTAAGTGCAAGTGTAGGCCTTCCCAACTTGGTAGCTCTCTGAACTGAAGAGAGAGACCCTTGGCTTTAGCTCTACACAGAGTCAAAGCCTGATCCATAGTCAGGACTTCACTCATAGGGTGTCCAAAATCCCACCCGTTGTACCTTAGAAACAGAGCACCTGCAGAGGCAGGTCGGGCAACGGCCACCTGCCCTTGCACGGATGAGGAAAGGGGCGCGGAGGCAGGCTTTAGCAGGGGACATCTGCAGGGCCACCTCCCAGGTCACGTCCCTGTCGTGGGTCCTGAGGACAGCACGAGAGCAGTGCCCTGGATACAGCCACGGCTTCCAGGAAGGCTGCCGGGCAGGCCTGCGTTTCCCCTCCTGCTTCTGAAGAGCTGCCAGGCCGCTGCTGGGAAGCGCCAGTTGATGTGCTCGAGCTGGACGTTCCTGTTCCCGGCAGACGCTGTCGATGATTTTAGGTGGATGGCACGTACACTGCATTACAGAAGTTTAAGCTCTGGGGAACAGGAAAAAAAAAAAAAGGGAAAAAGTAGCCATTGCCTGAAATAAGAAGCCCCAATGTTGGTGTCAGGGGGAGGGGTTACTCCCGAGATCAAGGTCGTGTGACCCATTTTGGGTGAGGTGGTGGAAGGGGCCTCCGCTGGAGCCGGGCCCGGGTGCATCTCTGACCATCGCAGTGCCACCTCGGTGCCCTGATGCCCCCGCTTCCTTCCAGCTCGTGGGAAAAGGTGAGCGTGGGGGGAGAAGCACCATCACCTCCACCCCACTGCCTGGTGCCCAGGGAAAGCAAACATGGGCAACGTGCGTTGGATCCATGATCGCAAGGATGCTGAGAAACAACAAGGGTACAGCAGCCACTCGCTGCTCACATCCCCTCGGCAGTCACAGGGCTACGCAGCTGCATCATCATATTAATTCCCAACGCGGTGTGCCGAGGGACGCACGTCCATCTCTGACTTACAGACAAGCGGAGGCCTGAGGTAGGAAGCAACGGTTCCCTCTGGATCTCTCCACACGAAGAGGAAGGAGTGGGACTCAAACCAGGGCCCGTGCTTTTCGCTGGTAACACTTGGGTTTCTGTTTCCCATTCTCACCTTCTTGAGTTTAGGCAGCTGAACGATCCCTCCTTTCCTTGCCGGTTATTCTCACCTAAGCTCCCCATTTTCCCGTTTGCTCTGAGAGCTCCGCCCACGGCTGGTCCAATTCACTGAGACTTAGACGCACACAACTGGGTTTTTCCCAAGCACCCAATTCCTGCTGGTCCAGGTCTGCGTTTCCTCCTCTACGTTTGGTCACAGCACACCTCCCTCCTAATGTGACACACTGAAACTCGGCAACAAAGGTCGGGGCCGCGCTCTCTCACTAATAATAATAAATGTGAACCACTAAGCACTGCAGGTCTCTGTTTCTGCATCTTTGGAGAGAGAGATATCAAGGTTGATTTCCTCTTGCAGAGTGAGGCACGTAACCACGCTGTATGTTAAGTACTTGCTATGCCACAGACCATGCCGAAGAGCGCGAAAATTTACATGTTAAGCAGCATTCGGAGAAAGAACAAGGTATTGTGAATGGAAAAATCTGGGAAGCATCTGAGTTCAATGTTTAGGGTTGGGATTTCAACAGGTACAGAGAATAAACACTTAGTGCAGCCTGAGGGAGCCTGGTGACAGAGCCAGGGGGACGGGGGTGGCTCAAGTGGCAGAGGGTGTGGGCATGTGGTGGGAGGTGAATTGCTGTCCAGAGAGACAGATGCAGCCATCTCATCCAGACACCCTGGTTTGCAGGTGGGAAATCCTGAGAATCAATGATATTGAGCAACTCATCTGAGGAACTCAGCATTGGCTCATGTTGGAGACGTAAGTAAAGAGTCCAACCTGTTTTTTGTTTCTTTTTATTTTATTTTATTGCTGAATTGGCCAATGCATCCTTATAAGATGTGTAACTCAAAAAGCTCTTGGAGTGCTAGTTAGGATGACACACTGAAAAGATTACAAATAATCTAAGAAATTGTAACTGCTGGTGAATATAAGGATAGACATTTAAAAAGAAGAAAGAAAAGAGGGCATTTAGGTGTTTTTATGGCTGTCTTAGTTGGCAACATGACCCATATCATCTGTTGGGTTGAGAACATTAGATTTACCTTCTGTTTTATTTTCACCGCTCTTTTAGAGGGAGAGGAAAGGAGAGCGTGGGGAGAGACAGAAACATTGGTGTGACGGAGAAACATTGGTTGGCCGCCTCCCGAACACACCCCAGCCAAGGCTCTAACTTGAAACCCAGGTATGTGCCCAGACCTGGAACCGAACCCATAACTTGCTGGTTAAGGGATGGCTCTCCAGTCAGCTGAGCCACGCTGGTTAGGGTCGGATGTACCTTTGTTAATGACACTCCCCCACGCAAATTTTCTGTCCATGACTTCTGAGTACAAAACAAATAAAGAAAACTGATAAATGATCCAAGAATTTTTTTTTAAAGATTTTATTTCATTAATTTTTAGAAAGAGGGAAAGGGAGAGAGGCAGAGAGGGAGAGAGACATCAATGTATGGTTGTGTTTTACCTGCCTCCAGCCACAGTCCTAACTGGAGACCTGGTTTGCAACCTGGTTATGTGCCCCGACTGGGGAATCGAACCTGTGACCTTTAGGTTTGCAGGCCGGTGCCTTAACCACTGTGCTACCAGCCAGGGCCCCCAAGAATTTTTTTATTATTACTTTACAATTTATTGGAGTCCAAGAAATTCTAAAGACCAGCCCATATGATCTGGCTTTTTCTCTTTTAGCAACGAAAAGTAAATGACCCTGTGATAGTTGTTCCAAATCCCTTCCGTCTCATGATTTCGCGGCAGGGTTAGGAGCCCTTCGAGCATCCAATGAAGACTTTATAACTGGCATAGAGACAGAACCCAGAAGAATGCATACAGTATGTGCCATTTGATTTCGGAGCCACGTATGCCACGAAATCCATAGGGGTTATTCCATTGGTGTAGAAATTTAAACTTTGGTTAAAAGAACTCATCTTTTATACTTTAGAAAATGTGTTCCAAAAATGTATATAAAATTTACATCACGGTTGTAGCTTGGGGAACTGGAGGTATGAAAGTGGCCTTCCCTCATTCACACAGCCAGTGCTGGCTGGAGCCAACCATGTCCCAGAACATCGGGTCCCATGACATGACATTGCTCTTTTCTCAACCTCCATGCAATTCCTCTAATAGATGGTGGTGGGCAGGACTAAGTGGAACACCGTGCAGAGCACATTTTCTGTCTAACTGTAAATAAAACCAGAGCCAACGCGATGAAAGGGCATCCCTTTAAGCTGCCTTTTCTCGGAACGGCAGGGTGAGCTTTTGAGAGTGTAAATTGGACACACACAGGGCACTCGCCAGAGCTCTGCGTCTCGGGCAGGAGCACGTCCTGCTGCTCTTCAAATATTCATCTGCTTCCCGTGTGGAGACATCAATTAACCGTCAGTCAGTTTCCCAGCCCCATGACGCTTTGTTCCTTCGGCTGCAACGAGGTCTCTCTCATTCAGGGGACAATCAATGAAAGATAGATCTGCCAGCCTTAATTGAATCTCCCTTATTCAAGGCTGCCTCCTCCGTTTGATAAGAAGAGATTTCTGAACAGGCTCTTGTTTTCTGAATGTCAAGATCTATTAGCAGGGCTTACACAGTGTTCCTGACCATGAGCTCCTCTCCAGGGCCACCCCCCGACCTGTACTCGTCTGGACCACCGTGCGTCATGGCTGAGTCAGCTTTCCGCCCCCGAGTTCTAGCATTTTGCTCTTTATTTAACAAATTTCATTAAGTGTGTTAAATGAAACAACGTCCCTGTGGATGTGGTGTGGGCATATTGGGAAACTAAACCAAGCCTTTGTCGCCGTGAGACTTGTGGTCTAGGGAGAGGCACAGGGGACACACAACAGAATCACTGTGGTCCCAGGTAGTAAATGCTATGATGCCGGAGATGAAGAGAGATGGGACCTGGGCCTTTGTTTTGGGTGGTACCCCAGGGGCTTTGTCCGCTGTGGTCTCATTGGAGCAAGGACGCGGATGAAGGGAAAGAGGTAGCCCCGGAATTTCTGGAGGGAGAACCTTCCGAAGAGGAGGCATCGGGCACACTGGCTGGAGAAGCCACGCGCCTGGTGTGCTTGAGGGAAGGCAGGAAGGCCTGGGGTCCCCGGCACACGGGGGGCTCGTAAAAGACGTGACCGAGTGAGAACTTAAAGCCAGTGTTTAAGTAGTAAACCTACGACGAATATTCGTTGTATGGATGCACGTGAACTCTCCCCACATCGGAATGTGCCCTGGGTGCCCGCAGTGGAAGCTGCCATCCTCAACCAGCGTTCCTGTTACGCGCCCAGTAGCTGCAGGGGCTGGGGCACAACTAGAGCAGGTTATGTCCTTCTCGTTTTTAATTCCCACGTTAAATACACCGTGGGTATGACTATTCCAATTCTGTAGGTGACAGCGATGGGACAAGCTGTCTGCACCCGCGCACACACCGGGAGCCCAGGTTTTGCTCACGTGCTGGGCCCTATTTACCCACTACGTTGACTATTCAGAAGTCAGACGAAGCACCTCTTTTCTCTCGATAGTGGAGATTTTAAAAGGGAGTGGATTCGGCTGAGCATAACGGATTAGGGGAAATTCCATTTGTGAGCGCATCCCTCAAAGTCTGGAGAGTGACAGACATCCTGCTCACAGGAATGTCTGCCCGCGTGCAGTGGCAGGTGTGGGCACAGGTGGGCGTCAGTGAGGGGTGGGGGGCTCCCAGACACCAGCACCGGAGGGAGACCCTCTACCCTTTGTCTGGAGAGTTGAGGGGACATTACTAGACATTACCATAAGAAGACTCTTTAAGAGTCAGTGGCCACTGCTTCTGTGGGAAGAGGCTGCCAGACAGCTTCCCGGAGTGACCCGCTTATCCTGGTCTGCCCTGGACCTCCCCAGTTTGCTGCTGGAAGTCCTGCATCTTGAATAGCTTCCCGGCTTCAAGCAACTAGGATGCACAGCCACTTGGCTGGGAACGTGTGTGGGCCAGTGCAATCCGTGCCAAGCCCCAGCCCAGCAGGGACGGGAAGATGGGATGGATGCGTCCTCCGCCCTCTCCCTTCCGCCGCTGGTCTCAGTCAATGCCTCCCACCGCTTGGACCTGGCGGGAAGCTCGAAGGTGAGGTGTCTGTGATCCTGCCTGTAGAGGCCAGAGCTGGCAAAGAAGCACGGAGAAGGGACCTGGTGGGCGGGGTGGTCACACGGACGACATGGAGCAGGGCGCAGGCTGGCTGTGGCACACGATGGCACACAGGGAAGACTGCTGCCCGGGGAAGCACAGGCAGCGCTGCGCACAACGCGCGCCTGAGCCCGGAATTCCCGGCTCCTCACGGCCCTGACCTGGCTTCCAGTTCAACCACCCCGTTCCCGGGGCACATTTGTGCACACACGTGGCACTTACCCTGCATGCTGCCGGGTCTGCTGCCTCTACCCCTATGCTGTCTGTCTCGCCACCTTCCAGCAACAAAAGGACGACGTGTCATCTATTCTCCCACCGCAGCTTACACCGCGTAAATGCGAATCCGCTGCCTGTCTTCTCCCGTGTCTCCCAAGTGTGTCTGTTCCCTGCTTCCGCCCTGGTCGGCAGTGGCTGCAGCTTAGTTATTTTCCTACCCCAACCTGGACCTCGTGTGAGATGTTACACAAGGTGTGTATTCAATCAACTCCTGCCTGAGAGAAAAGAATGAAAAACACAATGTCCCGAAGCGTAAAAGCTCCGCCACTACCCTGAGTTAACGAGGACAGCCACGTGGGTCTCTCCCAGGACCTGCTCCTGTGTCAGTCCTGGCGAACGAACATCCTCACTCGCCTACGTCAACAGGAAACAGCTGCTGCCCAGAGAGGGTAATTCTGGAGGCTGCTGTCTTCACATTGAAACCCGGCATGGGGTTCAAGGGAAAACGTGGGGTGTTGCCAGGCTTACAGCTGTGGAGGGTTACAGGGCTCTCCCAGGTAGCAAAAAGGTGCGAACCAGGATCAGCTACGCGAGGTTAAGGAGAGCCAGACGCTTCCGTGTTTTTAAGAAGCGTGTGTTAGATGCACTGAGTCCAGGCTAGTGTCTTTGTTCTGTTCTGAATATTCTTAGAGAACATGTTAATTATTTAGGTGTTTGACAGCTACCCATCAAGCATCTCATACATTCCAGGTGATGTACTAAAAGTAACAAAAAGGGAAAAGAGTGTGGAGCCGGGAGACAAGGGTTTGGTCCTGGCGTTACTGCCCCTGGGCGGCAGGACCTCAGCATCCCAGCTGGCCTCTCCGTGTCCGAATCTGCGAGGCTGGATGAAAGTGAGTTTCCTGCTTCTCAGGGCTGGTCCCAGAACTGTGTTGGAGACCCTTTGGGGTGACAGGGGCGTTTCACTTTTCATCACCATCATAATGACTCTGCATCTCTTGTTCCCTCCAGTTAAATGGAGGGTGCACTGGCTCTGTGGAAGTCACAGGGTTAGAATCAAAGGAATTGTGGCAGAGGGTGAAAACGTGTGAACTACCGAAAGAAAGACTATTCATGAAGAGTCTGATGGAGCAAAAATAACAAGCTCTGCTGAGACCTGGGCTCCTAAGGGGGACCCCAGCTCTCTGCTTCCTCGCTGCATGGCCGGGTGGCTTCTTAAGTTTAGTCTTAGCATCATCCCAGGAACGGGAGGGAGGTCTGCCACCGCTCCTGGTTGAGGTAGAGATCAAGTAAAGTGAGGTATGTAAATAAAGGGTGTGGAGCAAATTCATTCAATAAAAGTTATTTTTATTCAATTGCAGGATTTTCACTTCGTTCCACAAAAGTACTCAGCATTTGCTGTGGATGATCCGGGGAAATGGCTTAGTCACTGTCACTTCAACTGAAGGCACATCAAAGGCAGAGCGTGTGCGTGGATTTCCTGAGAACCCTAACATCTCCCGTGAGGGGCAGCACCCCACACGGACAGCTCCCACCGAGGCACTGCCCTTCACCATCAGCGCAATTTTCCCGTTCATTCTCCGTACGGCATAGGGCAGGGCGAGCACACTTGTCTTGTAAAATGCCATGTGGTCAATATTTTCATCTTTGCAAGCCATGTGGCCATTGTCACAGCTGCTCAACTTGGCCATTTTAGCACCAAAGCAACTGGAGATAATATGCAAATGAGTGAGGAAGACTGCATTCCAGGAGACCATGTTTGCAAAACACTGTGTGGCTGCATGTGGCCTGTGGGTGTGGTTTGCCCAGCCCTGACCTAGAGGACATGTGACCTCCGACAACCAAATAAGGGAAGCATCGCTACATTCCAAACCACCCTGTGCCCATGAACTTCCCAAGGAGCCCAGAAGACGACTAGGAAAGACTAAATGCAGGTTACTCAAGGTTCCCCGTGGTGATTGAGCCAGCCCAGCCCAGTGTCACCTCCCACTCTTCAGGCACCACTTAGGTGTTTACAACGGGGGATGAGTCATGGATTCATAAAGAGCAGGTACCGCGTTGACATTCTCTCTCTCTCTCTCTCTCATTCTCTCTCTTTCTCTCTCCCTCTCTGGTGAAGCAGATGGTCACAGAATTTGAAGGACTGAACTCTGAGCGATGCACAACAGGGAGCAGAGAAACCTGTTTAAAAGCTGTCTCGGGCTTTCGGTCACTTAACTGGGATGAAGAAGCAGATGATGAGGGGGGAAAAAGGACACACAAAAATATGACCTGAACTAGGACAAGGACCCTGACATTCCCTTGGCCATTTCTGGCCAACAAGGTGGCCTCTATTCAACACCATGTATTTCCAGAGCCTCACACAGAGCAGGTGCCCAATGAAAATTCTGCCACCAAAATGCCTGGGTACAAATCACAACTCTGTCATAGATCAAGTATGTATTTATTCTAATTCTTTGTATCTTATTTATAAAATAGGTAAAACAGTATCTAGTTTATAAGTTCAGAATAGGAATTAAGTCAGCAAAACACATTTAGTATAATGTCTGTCATTTGGTAAGCTTAAAATCAACTTTTATTATTACGAGTAATTGCATTAAACAAGCGAATGACTTATTGAAGGATTGAATAACTTACTGATTCCATATTTTAGTAAGAGAAGGTGAACCTATCCCAGAGAAAAAAAATCTAATTTATTGGAATTACGTTTACATAGTTGCCATCATTTATCTGTCCCCTGAAACGATGTTCAGGTCACCTTAATTAGAATGCGGGATATTCCTAAATCTCGCAGTCACACGTTACCATTACTAATTTCATTCCCACTAGTGATTAGTCTCATTCGTTAAGAGGAGTCTACTCTCTTAGATCTAGGAGAACAGGGTTACTTCCTATGTTCATGATTATGTTTTCATATGTAGCCCCTCACTCACCCATTAGGAACCACCATTTCCTGCTGTCTTCCGTGTCATAGCCAGCCACCAAGGGGAGAATGGACAGGCGTGTGACCCAACTGACGAGCGTGGCTTCAAGGCGCCTGGACCCTGAGATTCCACCTGGAGGAGTCCTGGATCCTGCTGCAGGGGGCTCGCCCTTCAGTTGCCAGGGTTTTCGCTGCGGAGGCAGGACGGGTAATTATTTACACTTTAAAACAGGGTTGCCCCAGTTTTCTCCGTTCAAGTCCCCATCTCCAAGGTACTGGAAATGACATTCTCAGGAGCGGATCACGGGGTTTTGAGTGGCAGCACCTCGATTCTTCCTTCTACTTTTCAATTTCCCCTTGTGGTAGGCGCCGCGCTCCGTCCTCCCGTGCCTGGAACGCTCTTCCCTCTCTCAGTCACGTGTGCTCCCCTCGCCAGGCCCTCTTCAGCACCCTCAGCTCTTCTCCCCCTTCTTGCCACCCCTTCCATTCCAAAGATGCATGTCAGGATCCAAGGTGATTTACGTTTAGCCCCTTCCCCGTTACAGTGGAAATCCATGTGCGTTGGGACTGTTTTGTTTAACACCATATCCCCAGTACTAAAAACAACAGGCAGGCAGTTAGAATACGAGCAGCTGCCCGTGTCAAATGACTCAAGGGCCAGGGCCACCGTAAGCTGAGTGGCAGCACTTGCATTGGGGCCGTGTCCGTGGATAGGCCGGCCGGCTGTCTCTCAACGTCCCTCGGGGTGGGAGTCAGTCAGTCAGGCTCTTGACGCCACAGGGGAGACTGGTAGCTTCCATGTGCTCCCAACAGTGGTGACTGAGGGCTCCCTGTCTCTGAATGTTTCAGAAAAAAAAAACGTAGCGAACACAATCATCACCCCGGGAAAGCGTGGAAGTAAATTCTCGTGGCACATCACAGGCAAGCACATTCACCAATTCCCTTTGGACACCTATGTTCTTCCTGAAATCCCTCTCGGTGGTGCCAACGATGGAATGGCCACCTCTCTCCCCCTCCTCATCTAGCTCCTGTCCCGAGATCCAGAAACACCCACTGGGACCTCTAACGCACCCAAGGGTTGGTGCGCCACCGTTACTGACATCTCGGCGGCTCCACACTTGCCCACCCCCAAACTGAAGCCAATCGGAACACAATAAAGCAACTGAAAAGCTTCAGGTTTCTGAGATTCACACGACAAATGATTTATACCGCTCTATGTTCGACCGGAGTGAATTTTTATGGAGATGCGCCGCCTATTCAATTTGCTGAGTCCTCATTGGAAATCCACCCTTTACGCAAACCAGAGGTCTTTGTGAACCGGCAGTTCAGCGAGCGATTTTAGTGAAAACCCAGGAGTCACGCTGCCCCTATCCCAACCTGAACCCCTTTCTCTTTGAATGACCTTGGTCAAGTTACTGAATTGTTCTCATGAGGCCCCTGCTTCCTCATCAATGGGGTAAGTGGCAATAATTGTCACTTCGCAAGGCAGCTGGTGGCTCTTGGGGCAGAATCTCTGCGGTGTTCATTCCCAGGCAGTGGGCCTTAATAAATGTAAACTTTGATTACAAACTGCGTGCTTTTTGGGCAAATTCTCGAACTTCTCCGTGCTTCGGTATCCTTTACTAAACTGGGCCTGCTGGTGTGCGAAAATGTCGCAGTGATCCATCAAACAGACCAGGGATTGGGAGGTGTCCCCCGTCCAGGGAGGAAGGTTCATGAATGGGTGAACAACACTGTTGGAGACCCTTAAGGGAGGGAAACCAGGCGTATCCGCAGGGCAGATTCCGGGGGCTTTCTGCCAAACGTAACATGGGTAAAATAATTCGGCTTTACTGCGCAATATCCAATCACTCTGGAGCGGAAGCTAGAAGAGGAGGGAGAAGAAACTTTGCCTAACGTTGGCATCTCCATCAGGTCAGCCAGCCAGGGTGCCCAGCCACAAACCGGGTGCTTTTGTGTGAGGGGCCCACGCTTGCCCAAGGCCCCTCACGACATCTGCCCCCCAGGACTCCCCTCTGTAGGCTGCCGGGTGGGAATGGCTGCATTAAACAGAACGTCCAGATGCCTGCAGAAGAGGCTTTAAATTAGATTCTGCTCCAGGTAGAGGCTGTTTCTCTTCCTCTTCCTCAAGCCCCTCCTCTTCAAGGGGAAGTTCAGGTTTGGAAAACGCACGCCTGAGACACCCTAACACCGACTGCGGCAGTGGGAGGGGCCTCTGGGCTAGGCCGGACTGGGGAGCCAAGGTGGGGGGTTCTTGCTGCTCTCTCTCTCCTCGCTCGGACAGCCGAGATCCCTGATTTCCTGGCTGCTGTGGGGTTAAGGAAAGAATCAAGGGAGAGAGGTGGCCAGGGAAGGGTTTCTAAGTGCGTCTGCAGCGCCAGCCGAAATGACCCTACTCAGTGGAGTGCAGGTAGCGACTGTCCTATCTTGAGGTGGTCATGAAGCCCCTCTAAGCTGCTCCAGTAAGTTTCCCCAGAGCCCTGTCACAATGCGGCTTCTCCGGTGATCAGAACACAGCCAACTGGCCTTCCGGACCTTTTCCTACCCTTCTCCCAGCAATCTTACCATGCATGGCTGCCGGGCTGATTCCGGCACTTGACGGATAATGAGGTCGATTATGCAAACCCCAAATAGTGCTTCTTATTTGGGAATGTTTCTTGTTCGCTTTGGTTTGGTTTTGTGAAGTGGAACCAGGCAGTAGTCGGATAAATGCTGATTTACGTAAATTTCTTACATTTTTCATACCGGTTTGGATTGAAGCTCCATATGGCCATGCACTGCAGCGGGGATAACGATGATCGCATACGCGCAGCCTGTGTTGACAGAGCTGAATTAAATGAGTCACAGTACAGTTCTCAGGAGGTCGTCTTAGAAGACGACGCTAAGAACAGGTACAGCTTCCCCCACTCGTGCGCAGGGAACCAAATGGGGATGATAAAGGGTGAGTTACTTGCATTGATTTCATTTTTAAGATTTTAATTTTATATTTTTTAAGATGAGGGAGCTTAGTGAGGGGAGAGGCAGCTGCCTCAGTGTTTCAGATCGTGCGCCTGGAGGGCTGCCAGGGGCTTCCCCAGGAGCCGGGGACCTGCGCCCAGGTCTCAGCAGACGCCAGCCCCCGAGCCCCGACCTGGGTGAAAGCTCCGTGACCCCAAATTCTCCTGAGTGGCAGCACCAGGCCCCAGTGGTGCTCCAGGCTCAGGCGCCCACCCAAGGGGCCGGAACTACCCGGCAGCCACACCCCTGGGCCTTACCCGGGGTGGGCTGCTCTTCGCCTTCCGCCCACCACCCACACTCCCAGCAGGCTCTGAGGGTGGAGACTGGCTGAAAAATGACAACGGGGGACTTGGTGCATTGTCCTTGGAGCAACGAATTCCTCTTGTCCTTCATTGCAAATTGCCTGGATAGAGGCAGGTGGCCCACGCACTCCAGGCCTCTCAATGGCCTGACACTTCCTGGGTTCTCTACAAGGAAAACTTGGTCTGCATTAGTCGGGACACATGCACCGTCTAAACCCTGAATAAATGGTATAATCTCAAGAAACGCTCATGTTCCATCTGCCTTCTTAACTGACCTCTCCTTCACTTCTTGCTCTCTGTAGAAATGTACTTTACTATTCCTTCCTTCTCAGGCTCCCTTTCCAGAGCCTCATCTTCACTGTCCATCCGTCCCTCGCGCCCATGTGCCCGTGGCAACGGCCAGTGTTTTGAAGAGTTCCGCTGCCTGTGCGGTGAAAGGCGCCTCTCACCCGGGCCCAGAGTCGCTCCCTCGCTCTTCCAAGGCTCCGTCCTCCTGTCCTCAGGCCCTGCCCCAGCCCTCGCCGTGTTCGAAATCGCTACGTAACTTACTTTTGTGTCATGTGTACTGTCGGATGCCCCCACAGGAGGGTGAGTTCTGTCAGAGCACGGGACTTTGCCTACTTCTATTTCACAGCTCCCACCCCAGGCGCAGGGCTATAGACCAGGGAGAGCCAAGGGACCAGGAAGAACCGTCCTTGCCCTCGTGAGCTAAGACGAAGCAAGGGACAGCTAGTCAGAAAGGAGAGGCCACTTGGTGCAGAACATGTTTACTTACTTCTTCCACTTTTCCATGGGGGCAGGGGACTTCTCTTGCCCAAGGTGACAATAACAGCAGCATCACTGACAATGCCGGTGGACACCCAGCTCACCCCGACTCTGCCAGACTTTGCTTACAAAGCCCCTCCGGGTGAGCCTGCGGGGTGAGTGGGGCTGCCATCCCATTCACCCACGTGAAGCCCAGAAGGAAGAGGTGGCCGGGCTTTTTCAAAGGTCGGAGTGAGGAGGCGGCATTGGCGCTGCACCCAGGCCATCGGGGCCCGGGATCGGACTCCCCATCGCTGCAGGGCCACCTCATTCCCACCGCCCGATGTGGTCAGTAGGTGGGAACACGGAATCCAACAGGGAAGTGGAGAACTTCTGAATTGACTTCCTCTTCTTGACTGTCCCCCCAATAACCCCACCTACTCCTAGTTTCTGCTTACGCTCCCTTTTCTCTTCCCTTCTTTCTGCCCTCAGGGAAGACCCTGCTTTCTGCGCTGCTGACCTTCACTTTTGCTCAGCAGCTTTCCATGGCTTGTGCAGCCAACGCTGGTGCTGACCTGCCCCTTCTTCTGAAACACTCGGAGCGCTTTACGTTCCTGACGGGACCTGGACTGATCCAGCTTCATGCACAGCTCCGATTCTCGCGATCACTCTACCCTCGGTACACAATTATTCCCACTTGATACTTCATAAAACCAAGGGGAAGATCAACGAATCCACCTGCTTTTTAAGGTCCTAGAAGGGCTTCATCCTGGGGAAAGACTACTTTCAATATCCGCACTAACTTCATGGCATTTTCAAATGAAATACTCTAAGACTTACTCATTCAAAGCTGGATGTCTCACTTAAAGTGCCCCCTTCGAAGCTCTACTCTTACCCTCAGAACGTTTTAGCGTCTGTTCAGTTTCAGCCGTGGGAGAGTATCTATAATCGTTCAGTCTTTGAAGTAATGTGTGTTTAAGGAAAAGTTGGTAACACTACATCTTGAGAATAAGATGGTCTTATCATGGGAATTAAGCACATGATGTAATTACAAAATGACAAAGCTGCTTTCCCTGTGAGATGCATGAGTTGGCTCTGAGCTCGTTAATCGGGTGCCACTTGAGTGGTTCAACCTGCGGTGAGAGTGCTGGACGGTGGACGCGGCTCCTGGAGGGCACAGTCCATCTGCCTCAGGGAACACGTTTGTGGGAAGTAACTCGAAGGAGACAGAATTAATGTTGGTGTGTTTGTTAAATACCAGTTTTGCTCTGCGTACACCACGGGAGTGGCTGATGGGAACAGAGGGATGAATGAACTTGTTTGGGGGTACAGGCACAAGTCCCCAGGATCCATTGAGGGAAAAGCTGGGAAACAAGAAACATGCAATTAAGTTGAGTTATTTTCATCTTATTCTGCCTGTCAGCCCTTTGCAGCCCTGATTCCCTCCCGCAGTGGTGCCCTATTCAAATGTCATTCTTTGTGCACACGTTTCAGGGATTAGGTACTACAGTTCATCTTTCTTAGATATGCAAACGAAAAGGCAAACAGGAAGGGTGCGTGGCCCCTATTGTCAGAAGAAAGGATGCAGCTTTCCCAGTCACAATACCCTGGGAGTGTTTGGGTGCCGGCCCACCTTCTCCTTTCAAAGGCTTCAGGAGCACAATGCCTCTTTCAGCACTGCTGAAAACTGAGCATCTTATTCAGCACAAGGAAGACACTGCTTGGGGAGGGAAGAGGGGGAGCAGCAGATAAAGAATGACATCAAGAGCAGCAGAAGGAAGGAGGAAGCTGGTTTCTTGGGAAGCGTTTTATTACAGCAAAGAGGGAGGGCATGATGAACACAGAAGGACACAGCAGTGAGAAGCAGTCAAAGTGGTTTCACACTGTGAAGTATTCTGATGATGATGACGACGACGATGATGATCCTTGTTGGGCCCATCCCTTCTGTCACCGGCATCTAATTCATCATTCCATGTCCCCAACTCAGTCACCACTGTAAACCCTGGAGCCAATGTCAGATGGAAGGTCTCTCTCAGTACCTTTTAGCCGCCGGTGCGTCCCCAAACCAAAGCAGACAAGCCATGTGAAGACGGTGCTGCCGATGTCCTCACCTAGTCCTCCTCTCCGTCTTGAACGTCCCACCTCGACACAAACTTCTGCACACGGTGGATGTCCGGCTCTGTGGCTCACTGTCTGTCCTCCGTCGAGCTCACTTCTCAGACGCTCGCACACTTCTTGGGCCTTTCCTGCTGACTTTTCTCCTCAACGCCGACTGTAATCCATTGATTATTTGGATTCAATTGCATGCCCATTCTGCTCTGATCATGGCATTTAAAATGACCTTGGAGGCATACGGCTAGTCCCCGCTTCTGAGAATGAATGCCTGTTAGATCGATGGACAGACCTACTTAAACATCTCTAAATGCAGAGGGCGCACCTCTGCACGAGACAGCCTCTCTCAACACCTGACACTGTTTGACCTTCCTTCCGTCGTTTGCCTCCTGCCCGGGCAATCTTCTTTGTTTCTCTGCCTTCTGCAAACTTCCGTCTTGAGCAGCTTCAGGGCCCGGTGTCCTACAGCAGACATGGGCTTCCCTCCTCCTGCGACTTTTGTGCACGTGTGGCCTTCATGTGAGCCCAGATGACACTATGCTAGACTGTGATGCAACCATTTATAGAAAAACCCAAGCAGTTTCATCTTGTTTGTCTAAATAACACCTGAAACAGCGCTGGAGTCATAGTCTGTACATCTTTGTTGAATAAATGAAGAACAGGTGAATGAATCAAATGTTTAAATGAGTGAAATAAAGTGTGTGTCTCTGACTGTGGCTGTCTATGAAAATTGGCCTGCGCATTTGGAAAACATGGTATTCTCTCCTGAATAAACAGAAAAAAGATAGGCCAATCTACCACTCTAGGTATATCCTTTATATGTTAGACCATAATGGGTAAATTGTCCTCTAATTTCAAAATACTTTAAAAAATACAAAATGAAGTACTTAAGGTTTGAGACATAAAAAAATGCCACCGTATTCACCGTCTCCGCTTTGGAACTACTGAGCTGCATTAAGTCTGACATGAATAAGAATTCTAACAAGGCAGTACCTGCTGAAATCACAGATCAGACCGGGCTCCTGAAACACCAGCAGGTTAGCACAGGCCCTAACAGGAGAAAGCCAGAAGTAGCTTTAATCCTGTTGGGTCAAATTGTTTTAAGACAAATTTAAAGGAAAAAGAAACAGTGGAAGCAGGGGGAACACACCGATTCCGTGAGGGATAATGAGCTACAGGGTCCCGCGTCTAAAAAGCTACCGTTTGCAATTCATTGTGAAGAATAATAGCCTTGTCATACATGTTGTGATGATGCAGTTGCTACATAAATAAAGCACCCTGATGCGGCATCCATGCCGACACACCAGCACTTGCAGAGCGTGTGGTCTCTGCAGCGCATGGGATTGTCAGGCTCACTTTACAGATGAGAGACGAGAGGCTCAGAAAGGTTAATTTGCAGGCTTAGGGTTTCATAGCGACTGAAAGTGCTCAGTGCTAACCAGTGAGTGTGTCACTTGCTGAGTCGCGTTGCCCTCTCGCATTCAGGAAGAACTAACTATATTCGTTCCAGCTGTCTGAGACTGGGTTCCAGTTGGTCGAGGTTTGGGCAGCAAGTCTCTGGTTACCTTGGTGGGAGGGACTGCAGGACGTGTGTTATGGATTTGGCGATCTGCACTGGTCACGTGAAAAGTCCAGGCTGCTGCCCCCGTCCCTTCTCACCTAGCGCAGTGTCAACACGGAACACAGGTGTGTCTCTCGCGCCATTCATCAGCCAGCCAGGTGTGTCAAGTGTTTTAGACCTAATCAGTCAACAGAGCTAGATTATCTCTTATTTTCTCATACAAGATTAATGTGAAATAGGAATTTCATTCATTTTTGAGAATAAAGGAAATAGTATCTGGGAGTTTAAGTGAGTTGGCCAGAAACAAATCCTCTAGGCAGTGGGCCTTGACCAAGTCCTCTCCTCATAAATTCCCTGACCAACCCCTTTCCCTTTCCTGAAGGGGTTACAAAGTATAAGGGGTAAACTAGGCAAGCCGGAAGACAAAGGAAATAATTCTTTTAAAATCTATAACAGATTGTGATACACCAATCAAATTTTTAATTGATCTATAGTTAAAATATAAAGGAAAAATAGAAACTGCCACTCTTGAAAGCAATAAACACACCCCTCCTCTCTCTGGAAAGATTATGTAAAGAGAAACATGTATTTTACCTCTTTGAGGAGAAACTATGGTCCACCCACAGTTCATGAGAAATGGTCTTCTTTACAGAAGAATGGCAGACAATGAATACATAAAGAATGATATAATTGTAAAATTTTACAACACCCAGTGAAATTGGTCAGGCAAAGACAGCTGTTTAGAACCACTGGGCACAAGGTGGTTTGGGAAAAAATCTCACCCGGAGCAAGGACACCGTGCAGGTGGATCACGAATAACAGAGAGGAACACGCGTCTCCACAGGAAGTCTACTGGGTTGTTACCACCCGGCAAAGTCATCACATGTCACCACTGCTATGGGGACAGCCTGAGACTGTGTTCCTCCTGGACGGTGCCTTAAAAAATCGACAGTACTGTCACCGCCCCTGCACCCCCACCTTTTATCCCAGTTTTAATCAGACATTATTCCTAACTCCTGGTTTATGGGACATGAACAAGACAGAGGACCAAGTTAAATAACACTATGAATAAAAGAACAGATAAATCCAGAGGGTAAGACCACCCACAACGCGACCTACTGGTTACTCAACAGAGGTCAAAGTCATTAAAACAATGGGAAAACACTTAATAATTTAAATGTAAAATATGGCATTGTTAGTACTTTTTTCATTTGTAAAAGCATACACGTATCTATATTTTAGTGTATTTGAACATGCTTTACCGACTGAATAACTATGTACACAAGGTTTAGTCTTTAATAGGCTTGATTCATGAGAAGGGTTTCATTTGGAATCCAGGCTGGGACGTTCCATTTCTCCCGCCACCATTGGGCGCTCTAAGGGAAACCTACAGTCCTGAATTTGCTCTTAGGCTCCCCTTTGAAGACCTAAGGGAAACCTACAGTCCTGAATTTGCTCTTAGGCTCCCCTTTGAAGACGTCCTTCCATTCTGGGTTTGAGACGTGCCCTTGTGGCCGTTTATTATGTGTTCAGTAAAACTTTTGAGGCATTTATTGTATAAATCTATAGATTCCATATTGCATGTATTGTCTTGGGTGCCCTTCTATACCCGCACAGAGAGCTGCAACTCGTACCTTCAGTGTTTCCTGATACCATAAGGGACATGTAATGTATTTACTTAGCCATTCCTCTAGAGTTAGACACTTAGACGAGATGGTAATGCTCAGTGTTATACACAGTGCTTTAATGAGCATTCTTGTATGTTCCATTTTTTCTGGGGTAGCCAGCAGAATGAATTTTAGCCCGTGTAGCTTCATATTGTAACATAATTTCCAAAATGACTTCCAACGTGGCTATATAACTCTACTTTCTCCGCAGCAGTAGGTGCATACCTATTTGCCTATACCATCGCTAACCATCATGAAGCTTCAGAGTTTTTCTTCCAGATGACGAGTAAACCTGAATTTCTCACTACAAATGTCACATGGAAGTGTGGTACAAGCACACTGTTTTGGTGACTCCCGGGCACGCGAGGCCCCTCCTGCCCTCCCTGGGCCCCCGAGGCACCGAGCACATTCCTGACCCGTGTCCAAGCTGACCGCGTCTCACACCCGGGTTTTATTTCCTCCTCCTCATTACAAATTTCGTTAGGCAATTATTTCTTCTTACGTTTAAGATACCTGCTCCCACCTCACGTACATGATATGAGGATCAGGACTGGCATGTCCCTCGTCCTAGTACGGTCTCTTATACAGAATAAGTATTCAGTAAATATATATTAAATGAACGGTTGGGTAAATAAATCCCTGTTCAAAGACACTTCTCTTTCCACAAATAGATGCTTTTCCATTTGGATATTTTGTTGTTTGTCTTCAAAGAAATTTCAAATGCCTTACTGAGAGGATGTTCAGAAGTTTCTTGTAGTTGGCAAATGTGTCTCTTCTGATACCGTCTGGTGGAGGGAGCCCGCCAGTCAGCGTCTTCAGCAGACGTGGAGTTTGGGGGATGGTTCCCAGGAGGTAGCTCCCTCTCTGGGGAGCGAGTGTGAGGCTGGCAGCCACCAGCACCCACAAAGGACAGATGCCCGCCCGCCAGCCTGCCCGGCAGAAGCTTGCTCACAGCGGGGCTGCAGCGCTGACCTGGACTCGACTTTCCCAAGTCCCAGCAGAGCTGGATTTGCTCCCCAGCCAGGCCGCGTCAGGAGTCTAGAGGGAAGAAAGACTCTATCCCTTTGTGCGGTCTCCTTTTGTGTTTTCCTCTTTTCCCTCTTTTGTGTTTTCAGTTTTCAGTTTGGCTGGAGAGAAAAGCGACTCTCTTTTGCCCCTGTCCCCTGGAATGAGCAAAGTGCTCTGGCTGGAACAGGATGGCGCAGCCACGCTGACCCTCCTGGGTCCCCAGGTGGTACGATGGGAAGCATCTGGCCTCCGAAGGCCCTGCTGAGGACATACCTGAGACCCCTGAGCAAAGTCAGAGGCGCTGTGTTTGCTGACTCTCGCTGCCCTGAGACCGTCATGCGGTTCTTCCCGACAGCACAGGGGATGCCGAGCGGGGCACAGGCGCGCTGACCGGCGACACCGCCACACGTCAGGGTTCAGATGTGGCCACGCCCAATGCAGAAATGCATTGTTCTCCAAACCATGTTCACTGTACTTCCTATTTTGGGGGATATATATCTATACATACATATATATATGTGTGTATGCACACACGCACATGCACACGCATGCACACACATACATATTTAGTTTTCTTGTTGGTTCCCCTCTAGGATAACGTTTTTCCTCCACCGAATCTGCGGATTGAGAAGATGCCTGGCGCACAGTGGACCCTCCACAAACATCCTCCAGGTACGGAAACACAGGTCAGTGAATGAGAACTACTTTGAAGGGTGTGGGAATGAACCGTCCACGTTAGCTTACTCAGTCTTACAAAGTCCTGTGCGAGGCACGAGATTCCATTATTCATAACGAGGCAGCTGTGGCCGCCCGGGGCTCCGTGACTTACTACCTGCACCCTTCCAAGCCTGTGGGGGCACCGGGAGTCGGCATCCGCTTTCCACAGTCATGCAGCAGCCATCCATGGCCTCCCCGTTTCTGCACCCAAGGGGAGCAACTAGCACCCCAGCCCCACGGCTCGAGCAGGCGAAGTGGAAGGGGATGTGCCTTCTGTGATGTCTGTAATGGCGCCCTATGCACTCAGATTTTACGCGCTACTAGATCCTCTGGTTCATTTCCTTTGGATCTACGAGGTCTGCCCAGAAACATTCCAGCCATTGTTCACACAACAAGATTGTTTTATGTGACATCAATGTCACCGGGCAGCCAAGGCGAGTGGACTGGGCTGCGCATGGGTGAACAATGCTGACCTCACTGTACTAGTCAGTGGGGGCAGTAGATGCTGTTGAGTGAGCGTGTGTACTGTGTGGCCGTCGCATTCAAAATGACTGAGCAAGTAGACCAATGACCCTGCATCAAATTTTGTGTGAAGCTTGACCATTCCTCCACAGAAACTATTTGGATGATTGAGAGGCCACAGCTATGGGCAACTGGTGATTGGCAGTTTCATCACAACAATGTACCCACTCATGCACCATGTCTCATGCAGGGTTTTTTGTTTTTATTTTTTATTTTTTGGTGAAACATCAAATCACCCAGGTGACTCAGCCCCCTTACAGCCCATATTTGGCACCCTGTGACTTCCAACTTTTCCCAAAACTAAAATTGCCTTTGAAAGGGAAGAGATTTTAGACCATCAATGAGATTCAGTAAAATACAACAAGGTAGCTGATAGCAACTGGGAGAACTGTGTATGGTCCCAAGGTGCCTACTTTGAAGGGGACTGAGGTGTCACTGTCCTATGTACAATGTTTCTTTTTTTTTTCCTAAACTTTTTTTTTTTAAGATTTTATTCAGCCCTGGTTGGTGGCACAGTGGATAAGGCGCCAGCCTGTGAACCCAAAGGTCACTGGTTCAATTCCTAGCCAGGACACAGAACCAGGTTGCAAGCCAGGTCTCCAGCCAGGTCCATAGCTGGAGGCAGATGAAAGGCAACCATACATGGATGTCTCTCTCCCTCTCTGCCTCTCTCCCTTCCTCTCTCTAAAAATGATAAATAAAATCTTAGAAAGATTTGCTGGCCCAAGCACTGAGCACCAATGCTCCAGGCCACTTGTGCCCTGGGGGCCATGTCTGTTCACATCCTTCAGCAAACAGCTCATTTCCACAAGAGACTGAGGGAAGGTCGCCTTCTCACTAAGACCATGGCCACCCTGGCCACTGGCACCAGGGACCGACCTTCCTAGAGGAATTCACTCATGCAAAAAGTGTTCCGAGTTGTTACTGTGTTTTGTGTGCGTCAGGACTAATACAGGGTGGGCAGCTATGGACAGGAAGTATGTTAGGCCCTCGGCAGCGAGAACCAGGTAGAGCGGATGGATTTTATTTGGGGAATCCAGGGACTACTGTCTTCTGCGGGGGAAGCCCTCTGTGCCCCTCAGAGCACAGTGGACTGCGGACTCCCTCACCTGCCCATCCCGTCACCCCCAGGTAAACACCTGCGGCACAGCGAGGGGAGGGTGCCCAGGTTGAGAAGGTGGGCTCTGGAGCACGCTGCCTGGCCTAACAGCCTTTCTTCGTCACTTCTGAACAGTATCACTTCGGGAGATTTCCTTAGCCCAGCTGAGCCTGATTTTTCCTCTCTGTAAAATGAAGCTAGAAGTGCACATTTCTGAGAATTCAAAGAGTTGATGCATAGTAAGTACTTATAAGTATTCAATAAGGGTTACTATTTACCGATTGTGAAGCCAGTCACTGAGGGGTAGAAAAAAATCACTGAGTATGTGAAGACTGACAGTAAAATGTGAGGTGGCATAAAGCAGCGGTTTCATCTGCCCCAAAACCATTTCACTGGTCACCAGCTCTCAGATGGGTGTCTGGGGACAAACGAAAAAAATGACCTGGAACCTCGCATTTCCTCTCCCCACCCCCACCATTGTCCCCCTTTATATAGCCATGGACTTCTACTGAGTATATAGTTTAGTGCATTTTTTCCATTCAAAATTAAGAGACTACATAGTTTCATGTCATTAACTATTTTTTCTCATGGGTTCAAGGTCAACAAATGCACAAAAATAATCAGTTATAACCCTGGATACATGACACTCCTCACTGGTCCATTCAGGCCCTTTTTTCTTTATTCTCTGTTAGTAATCAGCACTATTAAAAGTTGTATACCCAACTTAATACCCAACATAAAAACTTAAAACCCTCTATGAACCTGCCTTCCTTCTCTGTGCCTGCTGCCCTGCCCAGTAGCATTATTCCTTTGCTTTGTGTTGTAAATAATATTTTTTTACACCTAGTTGTATTCAAAAAAGTATAGTTGGTTGTTTTTCTAACTTTTTAAAAATAGATTTTATGCCATATGTAATCTTTTGGGACCTACTTTTTCATTGAAAATTATGCAGCCAAGTCTCACCCATACTGTTGAATGTAGCTGCAGTTTGCTCTTTTCAAAAGCTTTAAAGCAGTATTGAATGTGCATTAAATCATTTACCCATTCTTCTTTCAGTGAGAATTTGAGACACTTCCCGGGTTGGTTTTTGTTTGGTTGTTTTTTGTTTTATTATTATTATTTATTTATTTATTTTGAGACATTCTATTGATGCACAACCTCTCTAACCACTGGCATGTTTACCGCTCATTTTGACTTTTGCTATGTAGCTCATGCTCTTCACTCGTCTTTCCCTGAAATTAATGCATCAGAAGACATCCTCACGTGTTTACATGTATCTTTTGAACAACAGCTGCATATTGACTAACCTTGGAATCACAGAGCCACAGGGCTGGCATGCAAGCCTAGATCGTTCGGATTTCAGGCCAGCCTTTGTCTGCAGCCACCGTGGGGAGGACAGCGCTGGGACCAGCACCGCTGGTATTGATGCAGCTGTCAGCTCCAAGAGCTCTCTGAACCGCTTGTAAATTTTTTAATGTAGACGTTTGGAGTTCGTTCCATTGACAGGAGGTGAGCACTATCTCAGTAAGATATTTATGAACTGCCCTCCAAGCTAGATTCTCTGGAAAGGGGAAAGGGATCTTACAATACTTTTATAGAAAAAAAGAGAGAGAAACAATCACATTTCCTTCTGCATAAGCATGAAGAGTTGTAAGAAACTCTGGGCTGTAGAAGTACATGCAGTCTTTCCCAGCTCTCTGCTCTGTTCCTTTCATTTCTCCTCAACAAAAATGGGGACCCTGCTGTGAAGTGGCCTTTTCAGGGTCACAGTTGGCTGGAGGACTGTGACCTCAACTCAGCGTGCAGAGCATCCGTTCTTCCTTACTGTGCCACCTGCCCCCCATGTCCTGCCGCCTCAGGGGCTCTAAGCCACACTCTGCTTCCTCGTCACTCTGCAAGTTCGCAGCACTGGCTGGGTGGGCCGGGTGTGTCCCCTGCCGGAGCCACCTGGACCCCAACAGCTGATGAGGAGGTGGCTTGAGGGGTCCTAAGCCAGGGCGGCTTGTCCCTGTTCTATGTGGCCCTGTCTTCTTGAGACCAGGCCTGAGCTTGTTCTCTTGGTGGCCAAGAGTGCCTGATGGTAGGGAAGGCAAAGCCTCAGTCCACGAGCAAGTTCTGACCTCTGCTTTCTCACATCTGTTACTGTCCTATCAGGCAAATCACAGGCGATCAAGGCCTTCGTGGATGGAGAGATAGGTGTTAACTCTTGATAAGAGAAACAGAAAAAAATCAAGTTGTTTATTGTTTCTACAGTGCACTATTTTTTTTTAAATTAATTAACTGTTTCCTAGAGCAATTGAGGTTTATGGGGAAATTGAGCAGGAATTTCCTATCTAGTCAGTCTTTCCTGACCCATATGAACATTTTGTATTTGCGTGGCACCTCGGTCACAATGGGGGCACCGATGTCCATCCACAGTTCTAACAAAGTCCACCGTTTACATTCGGGGTCTCACAGTTTGGGGTTGCTAAGCGCATGGTGCCATGTGCCCACCATTACAGCAGCCTGCAGACTGGCTTCCCGGCCCAATCTCCTGCACCCCCCACCCCCTCACTGCACCCCTGCGCCCACTGCCGGCTTTGTTGCCCCCACAGTTTTGCCGTTCCCACATGCCACGTAGCTGATATCATACAGTATATAATCTTTATCGGCTTCTTTCACGTACAATAAGCTTTTAAGTTTCTTTCCTGACTTTTCATGGGTAGACAGCTCATTTATTTTTATTGCTGAATAATGTTCCATTGATGAGAAGTACCATAGTTTGTTTATCCATTCACTTATTAAAGTATATCTTGATTGTTTCCAATTTTTGAGAATTGTGGATAAAGCTGCAAATGTATATGCTGGTATTTTGATAGAAATGATTTTTCAATTCATTTGATTGTATACTAGGAGTGTGATTGCTGGATTTTATAGTAATGGTATGTTTACTTTGTAAGAGGCTGCCAAACTGTCTTCCAAAGTTTGCGCTCCCTGAGAGCGCTGGACATTGTCTGTTTTACATTTTAGCCATTTTAGTAGGTTTGCAGTGATATCTTAGTGTTGTTTTAATTTGTACTTCCCTAATAACAAATGGGCATCTTTCATATGTTTATTTGGGAAAAGTTTCAACCTATAGATCAAGTTGGGAAGAAATGTTATCTTAATATTTTTAAAATGTATGCTTAAAGAATAGGAATCTGTAGCCATATATTTGCAGCTCACAACACAGTACATGTTATCTTGTGCTTTCAATAACAATAGATCTTGACTTGCAGTAAAAACAGCTACAGACAGCTTACATTTAAAAATTTGCCTAACAGAAAGTAGCACCTGCCATTTTACATAGTTTTCCCTTAAACACCTAATGGTAGGCATTAAGGTCCCTGCCTCAAGGCAGAATAAGTCAGGTTTAAAAGACCCACCTTTAGCTCTCATCCATGCCTGGCTCTCTCCCTGCTTGGAGCCCTGTCTTCAGGCCATGGCTCCCCACCAGCTCGCTAGCTCAGCCCTCCTCAGCGGCCAACGGGAGGCCGCAGAAATGCAGCGTAAGGACCAGAGAACAGCAGGGACAGGCCCCTCTCTCTGGCTGCCCCAGGCCGTTTGTCTAACCGCCCTGGGTCTGCAGCAGGCTCCTGGCTCGGCAGACTGGCCCACCCAACTTCCTCTTCCGCAGGACTGAATAGACTGGTCACCACGCTGTGTCCCGCCCACCGGGACATGCAGAGGCTCCGGCCGCAGCTGGGCCTGCTCTCCATCCCTTGTTCTCTCCACCCAGTCCTCACCTGTGAGCCCAGGTTCCCGTGCAGAGCTCTGCATGTTCCTTTGGTTGGACTTGCAGTCACACAGTGGGTTTCCCAAAGTTCCACAGTCTTTTAGAGGCAAACATGAAAAAAACAAATGGGCCCAGACTGAATTCCCAAGCCTCCCATTTCATGCTGCCCCTCACGTGTCACACTTACGTGTAACAGAATAAAACTTTCAAAAAGGAATTGACATCCGAGGAAGATTAAAACAGGTACTGGCCCTATGAAATGACAGCAACATCATCTGAAATAGGGATGAATATCACTTTGATTCAGCAGTTTAAAGATGATTCAAACAAAGTCCCCAGGAGGTAAAAAAGTCAGAGGTAGATATTTGGAGAGTAAGTATTTACAGATTAACCTGGAAAGAAGATTTTTTCAAATGATGTTCGTACATACAGCTCCTAGTGACAATGACGTGGTTCGGCCAACCTACCCTGACCATGAGTAACACGTAAATTCTGGACAAGAGTAAAACAACAATGACCGTTCATTCTGAAAATCACCAATGAGAGGAAACTGGAGCAAGGTGTCAACTGGACCGAGACAGCTTTGACTTCCTCTGGCTTTATTTTCCCTTCCTGAGGTTATTGCAACCTGTACTACTGTTGGGTAGAAAGACGGGATCTCACAAGCTCGCTGGACTGCGGTGTCAAGGTAAGAGAGGCAGGAAGCCCGATGAGGGGAGAAGAGGCCAGCTGTACTAGGACCTGCGCTGTGGACACCGTGGGGACGTGGGGGACCGGTGAGGAAGCAGACGCTGGGAGCTGGGAGAGCCGAGAAGCGATTTCAACCAACGTTTGAAGAGCGGGACCAAGGAACTAGCAACGATGTGGATGAAATTCACAGCACTCCAGCTGAGTGGAATAAGCCTCACACAAGGTACATTCTCTAAAATTCCATTAATGTCAAGTTCTAAAAAAAGGCAACTTTTCTGTTGTAAACAGAAATCAGAAGTGACTGCTCCTCTGCAGGACTAGGAATGAACTGCGAAGGACGTGATGGAAATTTTTTGTAACTTGAGATGCCAGGTTACATGGGTGCAGGAACTTCAGATTGTACACTTAAGATTTTTACATTTCAGTTATGGGGAGTTTGCCAAAAATAATATGATAATAATACGTACAATAATATAGCATTACATTTCAATGCCTAGTCGATATGGTTTTTAAATATTGTTCCTTGGCTGGAACAAGGAAATGTTTTTCCATTGATTTTATGTGACATCCCTGACTAACTGTTTCTAAAAACCCCTCTCCCCACTTTCACACTCCGCTTTTCAGTTGTTCTTGTAGATCTTTTTAACAGGCATCAGTAACCGGCACTTTGTCTTATTTTTATTTCATAACTTGCTTATTATCTGTTTCTTCCAATAGATGTAATCCCTATGAGTTCAGGGAGTTTACTTGCTTGGTTTCACTATTTAGCCTCACAAAATAATTCTTGACTCTTGACATATTTTAGTTGAGTCGCTAATATGTATTGAATAAGGTAATGATTTGGACATTCTACCAACACTTTATTTAACTCCTAAATTTCTACCTCTTCTGTGATATCTGCCATTTTATTTTGTAATCTGTTTATATTGTACTTATGAGATGACTACTGTCTACCAATCAGCTAGAAACAGACTAAGCTCTACTACATGGCCAGTGATAGACACCCAGGGTTAAACAGAAATTGATATAAACTCATCAGATCATTGGAGTATTTCTTTTTGTTGGTTTTTTTCTAGGCAACCTTAAGTGTTGACTGAAATTATAAATACTTAGACTATGAGCATCCCTGCATTAATAATACAACTTAGAAATATGGTAAAAAATCAATGAAAGACCAAGCTTCAAGAAAAAAATGTAATGCCAAAAATGTGAGATTCAACATGAGAGACTGTATGTGTATTTCATTTTTAAAAATATTATGCGAGACAAACAAAATTGGCCCATCTAACTAGAGTTAAAAAGTGTACCTGCGTAAATGAAGAAATGTACTTCTTGAAGTTGAAGGATGACAAGAATCAATATTATAAAACCTTGTTCCTCCCCAAATTGATCTATGTATCCAAAGCAATCCTAATCAAATCCCAATAGGATTTTTCATGGACTTGGACAAAATGTGTTTTGAAAATTCATGTGGAAGAGGAACTGTATAAGGATAGAAGCTAATATTTCAATAAAATGTGAAATTAGTTTAATCAGAAATTAAAAAATGAAGTTTAAATAATTAAAGGAAAGTGGTATTAACGTAAGTTGCATACAGACTGTTCATTAGAACAGAAAAGAGGGCCCAAAGATAAATTCTTTGTGCTTTTGGAAGCTCAGTTAACAGTTGACGTTAGAGAGGGAGAGATGCCTGTTATACCTCCCAGAGAGATGCAGTCCCTGCTGACACCTGCTGACGCCTCACCTAGTGAGGGGGACCGTGCATTACCTACAAGTCATGCAAGGGAAGCCCTCCTTTCAGACTCTTGATTTGGGATCATTAGGTCAAACGTTTGGAGAACAAATGGAGTTGACCAACATTTTATATATTTACACAAATAAATAATTAAAGAACACTGTCTTCAAAAAGAATTTCAAAAGTGTTAAAAGAAATTATATGCAAATTATGACGACAATGTTAATGTAGGGAAGTTCTCTTTAAAAAAGAAGAGGCAAAATCAAAGCAGGAAAAAAAAATTCAACTGACTCAAACTTAACCTTATTTAAATAAAAACTATCTCATAAACATATATTAAAAGACTGAGAAAGGATATATGATGTAATATATCAAAATGTTTGAAATATCATACATAGAACTTCTCCAAATGAATTTAAAAAGTATATTACATTTAAAATTTCCAAAATTTCAAAGAACAAATATAGAATTATAAAAATAAAAAGATAATGTACATATGTACTCAAAAAAAATTAAAATTATGAGGTATTTTTACAAAATAAATTGGTAATTACAAATTGATAGTAACAAAACAGTAACAGGATACAAAATACAGCATAGGAATAGAGTCAATAATATTGTGATAACCCTGTATGGTGCCAAGTGGGCATTAGAAATATCATAGGGACGCTTCGCAAAACATACGATTGTCTAACCACTGTGCATATGCACCAGGAAGCAATGCAAAGTAATACTAATAGTAAACTGTAATTCAAAACTTAAAACATAGATTGGCAATTAAAAAACTGAATCATATTACTTGCCGGCAAGTTGATGGACCATATATGTATATACACACACACACACACACACACATATATATATGCATATATATGTGTGTTCTCATAAAATGCTTCTGGAATTGTAATATCTTATTTTTTAAGTAAAAATAGGTTTAAATACAGTATCATTAACCCACATCCTTTTAAAAACTGCAGAAAGTGGGTTATAGCTTTGTGTACTAACCAGAAAGATTTTCAACTCTTTAAGTACTTAAACTTAAGTTTTTGAAAATCATATTATGTAATTAAATTTAAGTAAATGAATCTACAAAGCTAACACATAGTCACAGATATAAAGCAAGGATAGAAATTATATGTACAATTTACATATATATGATTACTGTCTGAAGTACCTTTTAAGTTAATTTCCTTTTCAACTTAAGAATTTGGTCCTTTTCATTTTCTCCAATGACTCTACTGTAAATTGATTCAATTCTTCACTGTTTTCTCCCCCTTCCACTAGGCGCAGCTGCCAAAGGGCAGCCGCGGTACCCAGGTCGCCCCTAGCGCTTCGGGGGCGTTTGGCAGCGCGAGACCCCCACTCCCAGTTGAGTCGTGACCGGGGTGCGCACCCCACGGCTTTGCACTGGGCTCAGTCTCACCCAGCGCCAGGGAAAAGACGTACGAGTTAAGTCGCTATCGAAATAACTATAAATGCATTTTATATTTATTTTGTAATTTGATTCAAGCTCTTCTGAGCTATGCAGATTTTGTGTTTAAAGAAAAATACATATTTACAGGTTACGTTGAGTCTCACATGCTGTCCTCAAAGGCAGCATCTGCCTTTTACGCACCATGTGGCTCTTGACAGTTGATAAAACATTAACGCTGTGTGTTTCACACCGTAAATAATGGCTGTCGCGCGCTAAGTGATGGACTAAACCTTCGCTTCCCTCTCCTTCAGATGAGCCACGAGGAGAAGTGGGCGCGTTCGGGGATGTTGCGGGTGCACATCCGCATCCGGGGCGGCTGCCGGCTGCCGCAAACTCAGGGCGCCCGCCTGGGGACCCTCCTCCCCGCCGCTCGCGCGCACTCTCCAGCGCGCACGTGGGGGCTGAACCCGCTTTTCCCCCAGGGCAGAACCGAAGCTCGTCAAGGCGCCACCTGGGTTTGGGGTTGCGCCGTTGCTGCACCAGGCACCTGGCCTCGCCAGGGACACCAGACGAGGTGGCACAATGGCAGCTTTGCAACAAAACTCGAATTGGATTTGAGAAGCCCAGGGGGGCAGGGGTGAGAATTTTAGCCAATTTTACCATATAATTTAATACACGCAAGGCTGCCAGGACCCGGACTCTTCAGGACAGAGTACTTGGAACCGCTAGTTAAGGAACCCCGAACAGCAAGGCCGTTTTCTTAGGGCAAAGGAAACGAAGGGACGAGCGAGAGGGAAGTTGTAATTCCAGTTGCAGGCGTAAGCACTATGATCGTTATGAGCATTTCTTCTTCATTTTAACATGGATGCATCTGTGAATACATTTAAAAACTTTCCTCTTTCCCAACTGCTAATTATAAGATATGTTAATCGTGGTTAGCATTATGTTTCAGCATTTACAAGTATCTCAAAGATAATGCAATACAGTTCAAAAAAAGAATGAATATTCCCCAAAGATGAATAAAATGACATGTGAGCCTCGTTCTCTTTTATGGAGAAGACTTGCCTGTGTTTATGTCCAGAAGAAATAGCTATAAAAGCCATGAAAGCGGTGGCGGGGGGCTGGGTTGGGGAGGGGGTGACCAGGAGGAGCACAGGGTTCTTTCCAGGGGGTGAGACTATTCTGTATGGTATGGTAGCAGTGAGCACAGTACCACATCGTGCCGCTGTCAAAATCTATGGAACAAGCAGCGAGCCCTGATTAAATATGGCCCCGAATTAATAATGATCAATATCGGATCCATGGTTGCAGCAACTGTACCACATGAAACAAAATATTAATAGTACGGACACTGTGAGGGAGAGAGGAATATAGGGAAACTGTAAACTGTGTTTTCTCAGTTTTTCTCTAAACTTTTACTGCTCAAATACTAAATTCTGTGAATTAGGAACAAGCACCTGAGGGAGGGGCTGTTTGGGGAAGGGGAGTGGCAGGCAGGCTCCCAGCACCCCCCTGCTGCGGAGAGGAAGCAGCCTGGACACGCAGCCGCCAGGGGCTCTCCACCTGCCCCGGGTTCCACGCACGTCCTCTCAGCAAGGTGGCCCGGACTCTTCAGATCCTGCAGAACTCCTCCCAGTGTGTACGACCTAATGCTTTATTCCATATTACTGCTTTCAGTCCCTGCTGTCCTGATCCAACCTTACCTAAACAGGTTAAACATATCCTGCTTCATTGTAAAGAATACGTGAGGGAGAGCAGGGCAGCCGTGTGCACGATGACACAGCAAATTAAAATACCGCTGGGCCAAAGGCCACGGGGCTTGCTTCCCACCCGCCGGCCCCTGAAGCAGGCCCTCACCTGGGCGCACAATGCACAGCAACGACTTGCGGAAGTGGTAACACACTCCTTTACAGGAAACTTGGTTTGTGTACCTCACCCAGGTCCACCTTGCATAATAAGGTAACAGTAACTCGCTCCTACACTGGACAGATCATGTTATATATGTTAAGCTAGTAGACCACATCCAATTCAAAATGCTTCTAGTAACGGACACGTTTCTCCCAACAGCTGCTCGGTGCGATCGAGGTAACTGGGAGCTAGACCACGAGTGTTTCTGTAAAAACTCCGGTACAGGGTATGTTATCTGATATAATTTCTCCTTTGAAAGATGCAAAAATGAAACCTGAAACCCTCAACATCCTGTGAAGTGCATTCTAATGAACTAATTCCCTGTGTTTCTTAGTGGTTAGAAATCTCCTTTTATGGCTAATCAGCATGTGTGACTGTGTGTTCACAGTGTAATGTTTCGGCTATGGCGCTATTTCCATTGTCTCCTAGGACACAATTCTAGTGTCGTCAACTCTTCTGTTCATGTTCATGAGGAGCTTGTAGTCACTTTGGGAGAGAACTAGCAATAGGATCCTCAACATTTTCATAGGGTTTGACTTACGGGATCCTTAGCGCAACAGGAGCGAGAAGTCCTCTTTATCTGACCCCAGCGGCCTCTCTACCCCCCTCACCTGTTCTCGTTCTTTGTACCGTGTTGCACAGCACCCCGCCCTGTTTGGTTCCTGGAACCTGCCATCTTTGGCTCCTTTTCAGGGTCTTGGTTTCTTCTGTAATGTACCCCCAAAATGGTTTCCTGCTCCTTCTTTGTTCTTTGTTCAGCTAATTTCTATCTATTTCCCAAGATCGAAGTGTCATTTTCAGAGCTTTTTACACTGAAGCAGTAGATGGCAAATGGCTGTCACTGACTCCTATCTCTGGGGTCACTTTAGAGCTACATCCATTTTTTAATTTCTGCTGTGTTAACATTTCTCTAGTTTTCACGTAGTTCCCCACCATGAGTCGCTCTGCCCAATATGCACGTGACTATAAACCCACTGAGGACAGACTGTTCTGCTCAATCTGACATCATCCCCCTGGACATAATTCTGTTGTCATCCACCTGGAGGCACTCAGAGACTCCCCGCCCTGATGCACCCAAATTCCATGGACACAACTGACCATGCCTATTCTCCACCCCTTCCCTGACTTTTGCTTTGACTCTTGATAAATGGTCCAACTGAGCATCATATATATGAGTTCATTCATGAACTTTTCCTCACTCGTCTGAAAAAGATACACCCTCATTTTTACTACAAGTTCAATCAATGTGTAAGATAAATATGGCCTAAGATTTATCTTCACTGATATAAATAACAATAGCAACAACTTGCAACGTTTAGTAAGCACCTAAAATAATGACACAGTTCTAAATGCTTGGAATGTGTTAACTCTAATAATAACCACAATCCCCATTGAAAGTAGGAGACTTAGCTGCAGTAATTCCCCCCACTTCCCAGGGGGAGCAATCACGGCACGGAGAGTGAGCCTGGTCTGTGCAGGTAGTTACGGGAAATGGGCGGTGGAACTGGACCTGTACTTCCTGTGTCCCGGGGTGAGAGCTTTCTCTGACTCCAGGATACAATTAAATAACTACTAGGTAATTCTTACCAATCCTTCAAGTCCTAGTTTAAACGAGGTTTCCTGAGAGAGTCTTCCCTAGCCACTCTTCATACTCTGCATGCTAAACTTTTTAATAGATGCCTGTTCTTTTTCTGCACACCTTTCAACATACATGTGCCAGGACACTTATCTCCAGGCTTCACTTCATACCTGATGTCTCCATCCCTGGGCCAGATGTTGAGGCCTAGGTGACAGATCTCATTGTCAGCGTCTACATAGGTACATAGGTTCCCCATTATCTGGCACATAGTAGGTGCACATTAATTAAAGTTTCATGATCTAAGAGGAGTTTTATTGAGGCTCCAATTTGCCCCCCAAAAAACATGCCTCAGATTCATTTCAAAAAGGTGAAGTGTAAAAACTATGTTTAAGTTTTACAAAAAAGCAACTCAAAATCCCCTCCACAGATGGAAGTGTCATTGTGATGAACCAAGAGAGCGCAGTTGAGTGCTTTCACAATAAATCAGGTGCATCCTGGCACTCCCAGCAGCAGGGAGAGCATCCTGGACAGCATGGCACACGCTGCTGGGCCAGCACGTGGGGACAGCGCCTAACTTCCTGGGTGGTTGTGAGGAATGCATGTAAGAGTAATCCTAAACGGCCAGTACACTTATTGTATGTATATTCTAGAATATATTGAATTTGAATATCCTGAGGCAGTTTATTCCAGTTTAATGAAACTAATGATGGAAGAAGATATGCTGAAACTCAACCTTCCTCAGGCAACCTTTTACTCATTAATGCAAGTTCTCGTCTCAGAACCAGAGTATGATCTCTCTCTCTAGAATAATAAAAATAAATAAATATATATATTTTATTCTCCTTGGTGCTCAGTTTTTATATCTTTCTTCTGGTTGTTTAGTCTGATGCTACCTGATTGGCAGAGGACCCGTCGGTTTCCCTAGACAGCAGGGGAGAAAGAACGGACCGCAGGAATGACCAGGATTTGTCATGGGGAGGCTGTTTCATGGAAACCATGCTTTTGAAAGTCTGGAAGCATCTGTGGAGAAAATCTAAGGCCCCGTACAGGGTGGACAGAAAACTGGAGGGCGGGAGGAAGAAAGACGGAGGAGACAGAGTTGAGTCCACTGTGATGGGAGAAGAATGAAGAACATTCCAGAGATGTTGTCAACATCACCGTAGACATTTCCCCTTTAAACCCTCTAATAAAAAAAGATAACTTTCATTGTTCCAAAAATAATACCCATTTAAAATATGATAGCAAATTGAGAAAAATAAATGGAATAAATTAAAATTTCCTGTAACTCTATCACTTGGAAAGAAACATTGTTAACTTTTTGTAGTCTTTTTAGCCTATATATCTAATGTTTGGTTTAATTCACAAAATGTTATTATATTCTGTAGTGTCATTTGTAATCTACTTTTTTGTACCTCAAGATTGACATTAGTTAAATATCTTTGCAGGCACACAGGTACTTAATTTGTGTGGGATATAGGAACTGATATACACGAATTAGGTACAATCCTTCTGGAAGGTAATTTGTTAGTGCATCAGATACTTAAAGTAAATTATCCTTTTGACACCAGTGTTGTCTTACCAATACTATAATTTATATCTCCTTAAAATAACATATTTTTATATTTTGATTAGCTATTCCCATTATTATTTATTGAATAAAATATACTTTTACTCATATTTCTATTATATAGTTACTATTTCCTCATTTAATGGTAAGAGGGCTTTTATATATTAAATATACTAATTCAATGTTTGTTATGTATTATAGCAATTTTTTAAAATTTAGAAAATTTGTAGATTTGACTTGATGTCTTTACCATATAAAGTTGGATAATTATTTTTTTCCAACCCCTGCTTACATTTGATGGGTTAGAATAGATTTGAACTGTCACTGAAGAATCTGGGTTTGCAGGATTTTGCAAGTTAACCAAGGAAGGAAGGAAATTCTAATAAAGAATAAATTCCAAAGCAGATCATGAACAACCTTATTTTATGTTACCATTTCTTGAAACTTGCACAGAAGATGTTGTAATCTAGACAGTATTCAAATGACAAGGAAAATATAAATTCCAGTTCAATTTCTTCCTGAAAACCAATATACACTTGAATGATTTGACTAAACCTTGAATTCACTAAGTGGATTAATTGAATTATGTGGTTTCAGTCAATAAGAGTTTCTATTTGTTTGTCTCCCAGGGTGTTTGGATGGACTGAGCCCTTTTACCAGAGGTCAAAATGGTAGTAGCTTCTGGGATCAATCAGTGAGCCATCTAAGTTAATCTGATTAATTGGCTTTGAAGCAGGACTTCTCCTGTGTGAGGGGCGCCTCTCAGCGTGGGGGGTGAGGGCTGGGCTCGCTGAAGACTCAGCGGACCGAGTTACGGGTTACAGTGCGCTGTGCACACTTTGAACCAAACTTCATCAGCATGGCATGGGGCTCTGTTCCCCGTAGTCAGGCGCGGTGGGACTGCAGAAGGGACGTGTTTGGGCTGGTTCCTCTCACCTCTCCTGGGCAGCCATGTGACGCATTTCTCGCTCTCTCTCGGCAGCGGGCAGCTCTGCTGGCTGAAGGCACGAGCCCGCAGGGGAATGTCGGCCTTGCTGGGCCTCCAGTTGAGAACTTCCAATCGCCTTTACTTGCTGTCCCTCCACCCCAAGGGCAGTGGCCGTCTCTGTGCCTTACACCTCAGAATGCTCTTTCGCTGTTTCACGGTTAACTGCTGTTAGGAGCTGAATGATGGTCCTGCAAAATTCATCCGTGTTGTGCACAGTGCTGGGGCCACTGATTCCACAAGACAGAATTCATTTTCCTTGCACTCAAAGAAGCGACAAGACCGCGTGCAGGTCACCACAGAACAGCAGAGTACAGCTCCTGGAGCGGGTGAAATAGCGGCCTGCAGAGAGGCAGGTGACACTCGCCATTTGCTGTCCTGGACATCGTATATGTTGGCTGTCTGATCTCTGCCCCTCTTCTTCTGGTCCAGCCCCCAACTTTCCTTCGGGAACCCACAGCTCCTGCACTGGGCTTTGCGCACCTGTCCGAGGTCCGGGGTGACCACGGAATCCAAGCTGCGTGACTGGGAGTGCGGAACAGGATTCTCTGAGTTTTGGGGAAACAGAAGCGTTCTCTTCCCTGGCCCCAGATAACAGCCCTAAGGAGCCTGCGGCTTCTGCCCACTCAGCCAGAGGCCGCCCCACAGGGGGTTATTTATCCCTGAAGTGCTCAGCTGTGAGCTCTAGCAAACACTCTTGCTTTTGTTTACTTTCTGTAAGGTTTATTTATAGCACCTTAATCAGGAGTATTGTGATCAACACACGATCTGAACACTAAAAACACTGTCCTTCAAACCTACCTGTGTGTCACAGTTAGTGGGAAAAGGGAAACAAAATATAACACGCGCCTGGGACTTAGTCATGAAGACGGACTTGAACGCAGACACCACTGTCTCGGGGTTCAGGCCCCAGGTTCCACACAGCCGGACGCCTGCGCTCCCCGCTCCCTCTCTGCCTTCGCCATGGGAACACCGGGGCGAGTCAGCCTTCAGGACAGAGGAGCCTCGGGGACAGACCTGCGGCAGCCCAGGCAGTGGAGGGAGCCCAATACACAGGACAAAAGCCGCTTCACCGACCAGCAGCCGACCAAAGACAGAAGAGTGAGGTTTCCGCAGAGCCGCAGGGCTCGTGCGCCCCTGGGAAACTCGGGTGACGGGCACTGCGAGCCACCGAGTTCGCAGGTGCTCCGCTGGGCGGTGGCAGCCCACTGGTGTACTCACAGCGCATCCCACACTTCGTGCAGGTAACACACCTGGGATGCAAAGTCTGGTCCCATGGCACCAGAGCTCATGGTCTTTTCTGGCTCACTATGGCCTTGCTTCTTTTCCGCTAACCCTTTTATTCATGGGTTTATAAATGTAATCCTTTCTGTGGAGACAGAACCCTAACGTTTATTCTCCTTTTCAACAGAGATCACCTAATTTCCTTTCAAATCGTTCTCTTAACTTTGTCAGCACTCGTCACCTGTGCTCAGCCTATTGGATGGTGCTGGCTAGGGACCGGCTTACATGACATAAACGCGTTGTCAGGAGAGCTGGCCTGTCAGGAGAGGTTTACTGTAAGTTTCCGGAATATACGGAGACATCTCTGTTTAAAAACAACTATGCTGCACTTCTAGGCCCAAGAAACCCTTGGATGAGTCAGTGATATTTAGGCACTATAATATTTTTTTAACTGTTTGTTATTCAGAGGGGAAATGGGTGAACAAAGGGAAAAGTCTGGGAGTGTTTTTATTGTGCTAGAAAGTTGACACGCATAATCTGTTTAATCCTCACAAAAAGGGTTTTGGGGCTTGTATTATTCGTACATCTTAAAAATAAAACAAACTACCACTTAGTTTCCTAAAGTTAAATATCTTATATAAAATAATTAGCTTGTACATCAGTGAAGCTGGAATTTGAACTATAGTTCTTTACTTTGAATGGCAGTGAGCTGATCCAGTTTCTGACACGATTAGATCTAACAGAACATGTAAGGCACACGGGCCAGAGATGCGTGCCCTTTCTCACCATGCAGCTAAGCCCTTCCCGGCCTTGGGACAACCCCTCTGGCCCCTCCTCTCACTTACAAGGGATCAAGTGGTCCCAGAGTTTCTAGGCACACAGCTGAGCTACCTCAGCAATCGGAACATTAACCATAGAAGATAGACTTTTCCAACCTCTAGGAATGCAGACCCAAATTTTACATAATGTATTTGTTTCCCTATAAAAACGCCAGCCCTGTTTACTTTCTTTTAAACGGTATTTCAAAGCAACGACCAGTCCTCACTATCTACACGTGATCAGCACAGCGCTGGTGCCGGGCTCGGGACTCCAACGCTCAGGTTCTACGGCTACACATGCTACCACTGCACCCCATCTTCCCACATGTGGGTCCCCAAAACACTCTACTTGTGGGAAGAGCCCTATTTCCACCGAACACCTGTGGAGTGACACTTCCATGTCTGCATCTTAGGGTGACAAACCGAGAATTTCTCTGAGTAGAGAAACTTCTGGGCCAGTCAGTGGGCTTTCATTTCTAACTGTAACGGCAAAGCCACGGGAAGGCGGCCTGCACTGTGTTAGTCTTCGGGACAATCACACATAACGCTGAAGCGTTTCTAACTTGATCCACTGTGGGGTGAGTAACATCTGCGTCACCAAGTGAACAACATATATTCCAGTGCGGAGCTCAACTCGCCCATGATTGGATGCTCCCTCCTCCTTATCTAACATTTCTTTATTAGTTGGGAACTCTTTCTCTTCTTCAAAATCATGCCAACACTGGCAGGAATCTTCCGGTCCCATGGCCTAAGACTTCCACGTCATAAAAGAAGTCTGAGAAGTAGCTCCGAGGAATTTCCCTCGCATTCTATCACGTTTCACCGGAAACTGGAATCTCAAGTTGGCAGGGGACCCAAGACAGGATCCGGTGCTTTCTTCTCCTCAGTGTGTTCGGTACAGTTTGGTTTGCTATTTAAATGACTAGGTTCATCATTTTCAATCAGGGCTGTTGAGAATCTAAAATGTACCTGGCACTCTGCTAGGGGCTCTATAAATGGCATGTCATTTAAATAATTTATCACATCCAAAAATGGAAGGAAAACATTATCTGAGAAGATATGCTAAACCAGTGGTTCTCAAACTTGAGCCTGCATTAGAATCAGCTGAAAGGCCGTTAAAACACGGATTTGGGGGCCTCACCCTGAGTTTCTGACCTGGCAGGTTATGGGGAGAGCCAGAGAGTCTGCGTGGCTGACACGTTCCCAGGTGGTGCTGACGTGGCTGGTCCTGGGCCCACAGCTCCACAAACACTGCCGTGAGCCTCAAGTGCATCTAACTCAATTTACCAGCTAGGTAATGGTGAGCAAATTAAACTCTCAGACTCATTTTTATCCCCTGTGAAATAAAAATATTTGAGAATTTGTTCTAGATGATCACTATTCTAGTTTGTCACTTCTAAGAGAATTATTAAGTGTTTGATGTCTTCTCCTTTCCTTTTCTGAAATCAGAAAAGACACATTTATGCCACAGAACACGGAAGGAAAAAAACTCTTTTTTCTTAATAGCCTAGCAGTTTGAAGCTCTGGAAGACACAAGAGCTTAGAATCAAATTTAGGTTCAGATACTCTCGATTGCTGTCCTGACCACGTCACTCGCGGGAGAGCAGCTTTCCGCCACAGGCGGGCGGGGTGGGAGGAAGTTCCCCTGTGCTGCCTCCCTGCCCAGAGCTGCACCCCCCCTCCGGTGCCCCCCTCCCCCGCCCTGCCTCCCCCACCCTCCTAGCTCACAGGAACTGCCGGTGCCTCCCCCTCTACACATGGGCTTTCTCTAAGGTCTTGATGTTGGTGATGGTAGTTGCAACAAAATCCATCCAATTACCTGACCTAGAAACCTTGGGGTGACAACTGGCTCTCTGTTGTTGCTTTCCAGGTCCCCTGACCTTACCAGTTTTCTTCTAACCATTTCCCAAACTAGTTTACGCCCTCTGAGGCTTCCTTCAGCTTTTTACCATCTCTGTCTGAGTCCATGGCTGGAGCCAGTGTCGTGAGTCGTCACTGTCTTGAGGAAACACAAGATTTGATCCTTCTTTTATGTTTAGCCGGAAATCCTTTCACTCTTACACTGAAAGACCCTGTCAGCTCTCCCCCGATTTCCCTCACTGACAGCCCTGGGACTTGCTAACTGGGTGCCCTCCTTGGCCAGGACCTAGAAGCACCAGGAGCTGGGACCCTGCAGCCACACTTGCTGAGATGACAGCAGTGGCAATGACTGCCACTGTTCTCCAGAAGGACAGTCATGCCTGGTGGCAGAAACAGTACAACCCAGAATTTCTGCACCCACCGCCCTGGGCAGTGCTGTCTCCACAGGCCCAGGTCTGCTGGGAGAGCAGTGACCAGCTGTCACAGTTCTTTGGGGTTGGAGAGGGTTCCTGGCACATGGAGCTCAGCTTTAAACTGGGGCAGTTGTAGCAAATTCAGTGCAAAGCCTGGGGGCGTGTGAGGAAAATTGTTCTTGACTGCGGAGACTCAAGGTTAAGTCTCAGACCCTTCCAGACGGTTTGATACTTCGGTTCCCATGAACCCTTCATGCCAAACTCTGAGAGGTACTCCAGGCTGTTTTCACACATCCATCCAGGCTGCCTTGCATGGCCTCTCGCCCCTGAGTCCCCACGCCTCCCAGCAGGGCCTGAGCAGAGAACCACTTGCCTCCCTATCCTGGTTCTGAGCCCCTCCGCCTGTGTGTCTCAGGTCTGGTTGGCTGAGGCTTGGTAAGGGTTTTCGATTTTCCTGCTAAAGAGTGGAAGCTCTTGCAACCAGCTGTTTTGTGCTTCAGCCAGGTCATGAAGAATTTGTCCCTGAATGTGACTAGTTATGGTTGCACACAGTTATGGTTAAACTTTGAAAATGCTTTATCACAGTGATTTTACGTTTTTAAGTATATCTTATTAATTATGCTGTTGCAGTTTTCCCAATTTCTTTTCCCTTTGCTCTCCTCCACCCAAGACACCCCTTTCCTCCTGTAGTCCCACCCTCCCTTGGTTCATATCCATGAGTCGAGCATATAAATTCTCTGAGTTCACCCTTTCCTGTATTATTCTTAACTTCCCCCTGTCTGTCTTGTACCCACCAATTATGCTTCCTAATCCCTGTACTATTTCCCCATTTGTCCTCCTTCCCCTTCCCCGCTGATAACCCTCCCAGGGACCTTCATACCTATCACAGCGATTTTAGAAGTAGACTTTCTTACTTCTACCCCTGGGCTCTCCCTGTCTGCAGCACAGCGAGTATCTGCAGTATCTTAGCAATAAATAAGGAAAAAAAAAAACCCACTATGTAAAACAGGGCCTGCTCTGGACTTGCATTGTTAACAGGAAGTTCAGTTTGCAGTTTATTCCCTATGGGACACATGCCTCTACTGAAGAATACAATGGAAAACAAACAAACATACAGAGGGATTACAGCCTATTTGAAATTACAAGGAGACAGGAGTCCAGAGTAAGCAAAAACAAAGAGAAAGAACAGACCTGGGAGCCCAGTGACTCCTTAGATCTACAGCAGCCCATAGGATTAACCATGTCACAGTTACACCCCAGGGCTCTGAGTGGTTTGACAGCATTGTCTTTTGAAGCATGGGGACTTCATAGTCGCACACACCATTAGTACATTTCCAGGTTCAGGCTGACAACGACTTAATCGATAGCAATGTTGCTAGAAGTACCAGGCCCTTCTTTGTCTCCAAGGTAATAGGTTTACTGTGTGGTTTCTTGATGATCAATTGGTCAATCAATACAATTACTTTCTAAAGGAGATGGCCATATTATATCTCTGTTGGATATGCTTCAAGTGTTGGTGATAGATTTTGAGTCCTTAGATTTCACAGATCTTCAGCTTTGTGGTTCTTCTTCTTATGTAAATTGCAATAGAATGAAAGAAATCGTATTTTGAATCCACTTACATCTGTGACCTACAGGGTATGGTGTGGTCGGAAGGCTTCCTTAGTTTTTATGGGCATTACTTTTCCATCTATAAACTACGAGTATAGAGCAGACTCAAAACACCAATTAAGATAAAGCTTGCACGGTGGTACAGAATCTAGTACGTGCACAGTAATTACCTTTCCAGCATCCAAGGGAGGTTGAGAATAAGTCAGTGATCAAAAAGACTTCATTGAACAGCTGCTATTAAAGTTGATTCTTTTTTTCCCATCCCTTTACTTAGCCATCTGGTTTGGCCACGCGGCTGGGGATCCACAGGTGGGGAATTCTGAGCAGGGCACGCAGCTCGGGGGCAGATTTGGATGATGGCAGTGCCGTGGGAATGGTGTCTGATGTGCAAGAGTAACAGGGTTCCGACCTCGCTCAGCACGGCCCTGAAGCCACAGGAACCTACGGGGAAGGGCCAAGTAAGCTCCTCCTGCCAGGGGAAAGGAAGGGCCCTTGCTGGCAGGCAGACGCGAGGGTGGGATTCCGGGGAAGACCTTCTGGTTGGCGCCGGCCTGGACTGTGTAAGGAGGCCAGAATGAAGGGCTCTCAGGGGGGAGCAGGAGGATCGTGATGGATATTTATTGGCATGACAACTATTTATTGAGTGCTTACCACATGCCAAGCATGATCCTATGTGATTCGTCAAGAGTTGCTCCTTCAATATTAATAAAGGGCCCCTAGGGTAGTCTTGTTATTATGCCCATTTTGCAGGAGGGGAGACTTTGCCAATGAACTGAAGTCACCTGCCTTCAGTCACTTAGCTGAAAAGAATCTGACCCTCCTTCAAGGACAAGGGTCTGGCTTGCAGTCTGGTCTCTACCTGCGCTTTGTGCAACAACTCGGTGGCCTCTTCTCACTCTGGGCTCCCAGCACGGCCAGACGTTGCCCCCACCCTCCCCGGCCTGCCTCGTCCTTTCACAGGTACTGACACTCTTCTGCTCTGAACTCCTCGTCAACAGCGGCCTCCGAGCGGACAGGGGACACAGCTACTGCCACACTTTGGGTAACAAGGAGGCCGAGTCTGCCGGTCTGCATCTTGGCTTCCAAGCTCTGAAGCCGCTGATGGCATTCGCTCCACTCACAGCGAACTCGGAGTGAATTCCACCTTACCCTTGGCCCTGAACGCAGGCTGCAGACCAGCGTGAACTGGGCCCGGGGGCAGGGAGGGGCCGGAGCCGCAACCACTCTGCACGGTCAGGGTCCCTTTGAACCTCACTGCGACAGGTGCCTATTCCCAGCATCTCCGAAACGCAACTTCTTTCCCTGCCGTCTGTAGCAGTAACACCTTTCACAGACAAAGCCTCGTGAGGACACACACGCACAACAGGTTCACATGCAGCGGCCTGAGCTCAAGTGAGGAGGGCAATAGTCCTCCTGTCCACCTCCAGTCCAAAACTTGGTCGTTAGGACCTCAGGCTCAGTTGGGTAGCACTGACACACCATTCTTTCTCAGGCCGGCTCCCAGCAGAATGCGCTGGACCGATTTTTCAGAGGCTGCTAATAGATACCTTGTTTGAAAATGCTGTTTAAGTCAAAACCACCAGTTTCCTCCCAATGAATTGGGAGGTAATGCAGTTTTAATTTTAAGTCCAATTATATCTTGAGAGATGAATGGTGCAGAGTGGATCCCTGCTTAAGGCCAAACGGGAGTGATAAATCATTCATCTGCGTGGTCAGATTGCTTTCAAGCCTCTCGCCTCTCAGAAAACAGAAGAGAATAATGAAAACCAGCCTCTTCGGTGAAAAAAAAAAGAAGGAAAGAGAAGGCCAAGAGAGACTCTGCCCATATCAATCAAGATATTTCAGTTATACTGTGGTTAAAAAACAATCTCAGAGGCATGTCACAACAAAAGCCTTGTTCTTGCTCATACTTTATGTCAACCCAACTCGTTGAGGTGCCCCCGCGCTTCAAGCTCCCACTGCCTGGCTCTCCAATATCACGTGCACCTCAGGGCCAGTATGGAGGGGAGACAGGTGTAATGAATATGGTGTATTTCATTTATAACTGACAGGCCAGCACCACATGGCCCAGCGAGCTTCCGGAGACACGGAAGGACAATGTCACGCCATGTGCCCAAGCAGAAGAACTAGAATTGATGGGTCAAGATCACCCATGGCTCTCATGATTACTTCACTGTCTTTCCTTCCGTGCTCATGATATCCAGGTCGGAATGAGGCTGAGAGTAGAATTAACATATATTAACTGCCACTATGCACCACATTTTGGGTAGGTTCTTTGGGATTTCAAAGTCTCAGCAATGTTGCTAGGCATGGTTTTCCCTTTCACGTCCCTTATGACCCAGAGAAGTCCAAGGCTTTCCCTAAGACCAGGCAGCTGGCGAATGGAATCGGTGCTCACGCAGAAATGCCTGACCCAAAGCTCACACCCGCCTCGTTACCCAGTGCTGCCCAACTTCTCTTGGAGACTTGCACACAACATTTCTACTTGCGGGCCAGGAGGCTCAGCCATGAGAGAGTCAGAAGGAAATGAAATAACCTCTTCAAAAAAACTGGTGACTCTAGCGTAAGTGAGTATACCTACAATAACAATTGTCAGCAATTACTGAGTTCCCACTATGTGTCTCGCTAACATGCACTATCATACATGCATGTATATATGTATGTACTGTGCATATACATGAAATACATACATACACTAGGACAACAGCCTGCCCCCAGCACCCCCGCCCCACAGCTGGCTGCCCCCCTGGACAGCGGCCGGCTGAGCACACAGGGGTGCAGGGGGCCGGGGGTGGGCTGGGCCACGAGCACTTGAGGGTCTGTGGGCACAAAACTGTCCATTTTTTCATTTCTTTCTCTGGATCCTGGTTGATCACCCCCATCCCACTCCCAAAACATGGAACCAGTAGGCCATTGCCAGGTGTCCCGGGCGACCTGGACGCGCGGGACAGGGACCGTGTCCACCGCCAGCAGGTGGAGGGAAGGGCGTCCGCGCTGCAGCGCCAGGGGCGTGGCTCCGGGTTACGGAGAGATGGAGTCCCGGCAGGGCACTTACAACCTGCGGAGAGCTGAGGCAATTCAATACAAGCGGGTCCGTGGAGGCAGGGGCTGCTGTGCGTTCCGTGTGCGAACGTTTCATAAACACCTCTGAAGAGATAATGCTACACAGGTGAGCTTAATGAAAAGGGCTCTTCCTTCCGTTCCTGCCACCCGGCCCCGCTCAGGGCCCTGCGACAGAGGAGTGCGGCTCTGCGGCTGCTCTTTCTTCGGCACCTGCTTTCCCCTCCCAGCCTCCTAAGCCTGCTCCCACCGCCTCGCCGTTTTCAGCGCCGTTCTGCACAGGGAAGACTTTTGCTGGGAAGGATTCTCCTAGAAAGAGTAGGTGAACCCGCGGGCAGCACTGACAAATGTCTGGCACCCCGATGCCCAGAGTCCCCTGAAGCTGAGGCGCAGCCCCTACGAGCCCAGCAACCTGAGGGGCAAGGGGTTGGGGACGAATGTCGTGAGCCGTGGTAGCCCAGGCACAGCCACCTTTCCAGGGGCTTGTGAAGGGATTGGCTTCGGAGCCTGGCTCAGCTTCTTACCACCTCCGTGATCCCCACCAGGCTGTTTGATTCCTAGGATCTCAATCACATGCGTCAGGAAGACGAGGTACCGCTTCCCTCCAGGGTGGGTGGCGGGAGCCCCCTGCAGACTCCAAAGACCCAACCCCAAGTTTCAGAGCCGGCGAGGGTGCCACGGGAGGTGGGAAGGGGAGGCATAGCCCTTAGCTTTCCGCTGGCTTTTGGACAAGAAGACAAGCATGTCACGTAAGCGACCCCACAGGCTGCTGGGGTTAGGGACTTGAGCTGCCCCCTTTACATGGACACGTCAGCCAGCCAGGGCCGGGGGAGGGAGCCTGGTTCCCCAGCCTGGCCCTGCTGAGGGAGGGAGGGAGACGGGAAGCTTGGGGGCCTGTCTGCTCTAGCTGGGGACCCGGGTACAGGGCAGAGCTGGTGAAAGATGAGTTCCAGCCCGGGCGGGCCGAGGCCCTGTGGAATTGGGGTGTTAGGGGTCAACGTCACGGGGCATTTTCTGAGCTGCCAAGGCCAACCCTGACTCGAAGCGGCACATGCACCTCGGTAAAAGCAGCTCCGGGGCTGCCACGGGGTGGGGGGCCCCCACCTCGATTAGCCCTCGGGCTCCTGCTTCTCATCCCTCAACTTCTCGGGTGACCCTCTACTCGTCCTCCAAGCTGGTGACTAAAACGTCTTTTGTCTCACTCCAGAGTCAATCCATTGCCTTCTGAACCGGACAGAGCTTTTTCTTAGATCCTCCAACAACTAACTCACCAGCAACAGCACGCTACAAAGGAAAGTGTCCTACACAAGTGAAACAGAAAAGGGCCCTGTGCCACCAGACCACCCGTGTCTGCTCATGTCCTTCAGACCCCAACCCCCCGCCCCCCACCCACACACACAGACCTGAGACCGTGTCTCCATCATCCATGACCACGCTGTGGAAGGGTGGCTTCCAGGCCTTGAGGACGGTATTACAGGGGCAGTGATGGGGTCGGCAAGAGACTACAAGAGGAGGGAAAGAATCTTCCATAGAAGGTTTTCTGAAGGAAATGCTCTCAGGAAAGGGAGGGAAGGGGCCTGGAGTCGGAGGGAGCCCATGCGAAGCTCAGCGGAGCTGGGTGAGGCTTTGAGGTGACCTCCCTCCCCCACCCCACGGGGGCTGCCCAGTGAGTGGTGCGGGGCTTGGGGTCTATTCAAGGATTAACATGAATAGAACTGAAAAGCTAACGTACATAGTGAAACCAACGGCTGCAGTAGGCACTTTCCCTTAGTGAAATATCGCCACCCCTCTGGCATACTCTTTTGTCACCCCTCCTGTTCAATCGGGGTCCCCTACTTTCCGACCAGCACCCCACTGCTTCCCTCAGTGGACACGCTGATTCCCACCTGCAGGTGTGGCCCCCATTCAAAACCTAGTTGCAATGAAAGTACCAGAGTTAAACAGAAAGGATACATGGAAACATATTTAGTAGAGAAAAAATTTTAAATATCGTTAAACTTCTTGGCTGCGAGGTGTCGTGGGTGAGGGGCAGTGCCCAGTAAACCCCCGGTGTCTGCTGGTGAGACCTGGTCAAGCGCCCATGCCTAACATCCTACTGTGAGTTCAAGAACACAGGAAGTGAAGTAGGTTGTAGACGGAGAATTTATAGGTTCAACTGTCATATACTAACTACATTGTGTCTCCCTGCCCAGACACAACTTACTGTTATCTCCGCTTTATAATCGAACTACAGTTGGTAAAATCTCGGTAAGGCCCTGCTCCTCCCCCTGTGCTCTTAACATGTCCCCCACGCTGCTGTTCCTGCTGACCCGAGGGCCCACCTCCGAGTGCTGCTCAGGGACACTGCCTACTTACACAGCAAGTCTAGGTTTCTTAGGGTGCGGTCTCCATCCGCCACCTTCCGTGGAAGTTGACAATGAGCAGTAAAAGAAAATGCAGCGTACTGCGGATGCTGTAGAAACTTAGGTTTCTACAAAGACATTAATTTCCCCTTAATAATTTCCAGGTCCCTTGCCAACAAACCAGAAGAGGCTTAATTTTCCTTTATGAAGTTTTCACTTAACATTGTACAATCTATTTCTGATGTTTCTGATTATCCAGTTAATGCATTATTCAGAGTCTTTCTTATATTCATCAAAGCCACTGGAGGTTTTTCTTTATTACCAATTAGCACCTGTATCAGCTGGAAAAATTATATTGTTCAGTTTTATCCAGTAAGGTTGCTCCTTAGCCACTTTAAAGAAAAGCTGCTTAGGACAAGATTGAAACTCTTTAGTAAATTGGTTTTTAATTTGTTTTCTCAACAAATACATAAGTCAAACACTAGGCTGCAACAGTAAGGCCCAGTTTCTTTCCTTAATAAAACTTTAATTAAGAGGTAGCCAAGATTTTACTATAGATTATTAATATACCCACTTTTCTATCACTATAAATTTATGTGGTGCCTAATCTTTAAAAAGCGGTGAAGTTTGAGTATTGTTGTGCTAACTAATCATTGGCACCTAGTGACACCTGAGTCCCAGCTAGGGTGGACGGCCTTCCTGTCTCCCGTGTTTCATGACACCACTCTGCTGGCGTCTTGCCATGTGACTGTGCAGTTCCTCTTCCTAGAGTTGCCTCATGGATTCTGGGTTGGCTTCAAACTTTGATCAGAAGTTCCAAGACTAGTCCTGTGTCTGCTCATTTCACCCGCACTTCTGTCACTGGGAGAATACAGGCCTGGGACCGGTGCTGCCCTGGGGGTACACAGGACATATGGAGTAGATCTGTGCCGAATCTGAAGGTAGGCACCAAGCTGACCAGTAAATCCATGATCAAGAATCAGTCATTTCTGTCGCATGCCACTGAGTTTGATCTCTTGCATTATAGAACATAGAAGACAACAAGTTACCTCCTTTTAGGGTTCATGGGGGAGTTACGAACTCAAGAAATGGTAGCAAGGTGAAAATCAAAGAATTGCTGTACCATAGACAAGGGCATACCTTTTTATTTTTTACTAAATAAAACGTTTCGTACAGTCCCTGGCACACTGGTTACCAGATTCTAATGACATTTAACAAACGGCTTGTGTCTAGTAAGAGAAAGTAACTGGGTGACTGACCACTGGGGAGAAGTGATTTAGTAGCTGACAGAACTATGGGAAGGCAGGCTGAAAACCAGGCCACTCAAGCAAGACACAACCAGAGAATCTGTCATCAAGGACGGCCAAGGGGACACACTCAGAAATGTTCGTCTAGGAAGCTGACGGGGACACCACCATCACTGTCCCTCTGACACAGCCACTCCTGGGCCCGCTGCTCACACCACCGCTGCTCACTGCTGTGTGGGGTCTCCCTGCCCCTCTGTCCTCAACAGCATGAAGCTTCGGATGGTCAAGCCCGGACCCCACGACCACACACTCACTTTGAGGAGGTTGGGGAGGAGAGGATTTTTTTCCCCATTTGTCTTCCATAGTGAGGGTAACAGTTTTCTACCATCAGACTTAGATGATGAGGAATCCATCAAAAAAAAAGAAAAAAAGATAATTTGCCGTTAAAAAATAAACACAAATATCTACCACATAGGGACGATGGTGTGTTTGATCAGAATAGTCAGCTCCAGTCCCCTGCGGGCACTGAAGTCCTGAGATCTGTGTCCAGAGAGCGTCAGCTTCCCCCACTCACCTGTAAATTCCTTACACGCGAGAATCATCTCCACTATTCACTTTCCCTGTCTGTCGTACACAGTGCCAGTCTCAGAGTCAGCACTGAACGTTTACCAAGCTAAACTGAATGTCAGGGATAAAAATGCCACTTCTAGTTTGTTTACTTCATTGTCACAGAGTGTCAGAATCTGCCACGAAGATGGTTTAGGTTTAGCTCTGTGATATTGCCCATAGTAGATGACTCTACCCTCCTCAAAGTTTTATACGGTCCAACTACGTATGTAACAAGCATAGTCACCCTGAGATGCTGATATGAGCTTTGCTTCCATGACAAGAAAGACCGTCCAGACGTATCTGCTGAGTTTGCCCCTCGGGGCTGCAGCAAGGGGGTTTGGCTAGAGTCCACTGCTTTGCTGTCAGAAGTGGGAGCTTTTGCCCTGGCTGGTAGCACAGTGGATAAGGCGCCGGCCTGTGAACCCAAAGGTCGCAGGTTCGATTCCCAGCCAGGGCACATAACCAGGTTGCAAGCCAGGTCTCCCGTCAGGTCTGTGGCTGGAGGCAGGTGAAAGGCAACCACACATGGATGTCTCTCTCCCTCTCTGTCTCTCTCTTCCCCTCTTTCTAAAAATAATTAAAATAAAATCTTAAAAAAAAAAAAACAAAAGAAGTGGGAGCTTTTCAGTTTAACGAAGATGAAAATGTGAAGACTTGGAGCCGCTAGCAATCTCCTGCTCTACATGCAGCGCATGCCAGTGCTCTGACCTTTGTGTTCCCGGACCACCGAGCGCGAGGTCACTGAGGGTGTGTCAGTGACGCACAGGGCAGCGCCCGTGGAGCCGGGTGCGGAGGCAGGAGACGGGTTGCCACCACATCGCGCCACGGGGGCCTGGCTGCACTGGGAGAGGAACGTCAGGCGAGAAGCTGGATCCGAGGAGCGAGACCACTCGAGACCAGTGGCCAGCGACCGGCAGGGCCAGAGCTGTGCTGCTCCACCTGTCCCCGGAGCGCAGGTGTGTGCCACGGAGTGGCTGGCAGGACACCAGCACACGCTTCACTGAGCACATGCCCTGTCCTGGTGGGCGCGGACCTGGCGCCCCAGTGCGCGGACCTCTGCGAAAGCGCCCAGGCGCTGCGTCACGACAGTCGCCGTCCTCCACCCGCCCCAGCATCACCCGCCGCGAGCAGCAGCAAGGGTTTCAAGCGCAAGTAAACCAGCCTGATGCACGTCCCCACAGGGCGGACTCCGACAGCTCCACCCTGCTTCGGCCTCACTCTGCGTTCTGCTACCTGTTTTGCCCGGGGCACCCCGACAGTCTGCTAGCACCCCCTCCCACCCGCCCAGCTCTCTGCACACGCTTTGTGCCAGTGTGATCTCACCGAGTTCAAAGCCAGGGGCAGGGCCATGTGGGTCCGTTCCTCTGAGGAATCTGGACTGACGGAGTGCGTATCTATCTGAACCTCCGCAGGATAAATCTGCCTTACCCATCTACCTACCTAATTTGTCCTTACCATCCACGCATACCTCTGTCTTTATCTGTGCCTCGCCTTATCTATCTGTACCGGTTTACGGACAGACATCTGTAGGTAATGGGTAACTATATTCATACCAATACAGTCATATATGTATGCTTGACTATACTTTTTTTGGTATCTTTATCCTTTTTCTGCATCCCTTAAGGGAAAAATGCATTTTAGCAATTAATATTTCTTTTTCATGAGAAACTCATTCAATAAAAAGAGCATATTGTACTCTATGCTTTGAAATATTTCCATCATGGTGTTACTTTGTTGGCACCAAAATAAGAATTGTGTCATCTTCAAAGTGTCCCTTATTTTCACACTTTAAACAAATAAAATACACATTCTACAAAAACAAGTTTGTACCTGTGTCTTTCAGCTTCCGTTTGGAAGCAGCCTGGTCTCCAGCCCCTCCTGGCCCCACACTCCCCCAGCTTTGGGCTCCGTGTTGGGACCACGTAACCCCAGGCCACCCCGATGTGCTCCCAGGGCTCTGTGCAGAGACCCACCAGGCCTCCCGACAGGCGGTCACAGCCCGCCGCCCGCCGTGACCTGCTGTCCCCTCTGGCTACGCTTCCTCACACCCGAGATGGTCCCCTTTTATCTACTCAGTCTTGGTCTCCACCTAGGGATGAGCGGGTGTCCTCCCTCCACTGTGGAAACCTTTCCCTTCCCACAGGAGGAATGGAGGCCCCTTCTCTGGGCCCATAGAGCACTGTCTTTATGTTGCAAAAACTATGGTTTATGGCAAATGTTTTTCTGTGCTTCTCCCTGCCAGTTATATGGTGATTTCTTTAGAGACAGGAGCTTTACAGTTTTCATATTTCAGTCTGTCCCCTGGGAGAGGGCTCTACAGAAAGGGCCCTGCTTTTAAAAATGATTGAGAAGCCCTGGCTGGTGGCTCAGTGGATAAGGCGCCAGCCTGTGAACCCCAAAGGTCGCTGGTTCGATTCCCAGCCAGGGCAACAACCAGGTTGCAAGCCAGGACTCCAGCCAGGTCCGTAGCTGGAGGCAGGTGAAAGGCAACCACACATGGATGTCTCTCTCCCTCTCTTCCTTCTCCTCTCTCTAAAAGTAATAAGTAAAATCTTTTTAAAAAACGATTGAGAAACTATATTGTCTATGTCTAAACCCCTACCCGGTCCTTTTCACAGTGACTGTGTTCTCACATGGTGTCCTAGAGCGCCCTCGTTCTTAGTGTCCTTTAGTGTTCAGTGATGGACAGTGCCCGCAGCCCACGTGTTTTTCACCATGTCCGCTCGGATGGGCCCCTTCCTGGTGGCATGCTTCCCCTCAGGGCCTCCAGCCGGGCTCTGACAGGTAGCTCGTTACACAGCAGGTGGCCCCTCACACTGGTGACCGGCCTCGGCAGACTCCTCACACTGGGACGTGCGTGCTGCTGCCGGGCACCCTGCTGCCTCATCCCTCTCGGGCCTTTAAGGCCTAACACTGACCTTAAAATGCTGTTCAATTTTCCACATTTGCAGCCACATCTCTGCCAGACCCACGTAATGATGTACGTTTGTGTTCCTACGTGCTGTTTCCATTAAGCGGGGCAGCAATGTCAAAAGCGCGTGCTCCATTATTCCGTTTTTATTGAATAGCCAGCGTCTGTTCTGCAGCAAGCGTTATTACAACTGTCAGTGGTATCGTAATAATCCGATAAGGCAGGTCTGTTTCCGCTCCGCCACTTGACAGCGTGCACGCGTCCATCTCTTTAACGTCGCTTGAGAGAGGATGGCCCCGTCTGCCCGGGCAACAAGCTGAGGGTTTGGAATTAACCTGGATCTTTCGAGGAGGGCAGGAGTAGCTCGGGGCTAAGTTAAGAAAGGGGTTTCCGGAATCCGCATTTCCAACTAGATTCCACATCAGGAAACAGGAAAACCAGTGACGCCGTCAGGTCTGGTGCACGGGCTCCCGCCAGGCAGACATGGGCGCAATCTCCTCCCCACCACCTGCCAGCCAGCCTTCCCGGGCCAACCACATGGCCCCTGCATGGCTTCCTCACGTCTGAAACAGGCAACAACCCGTGGGACCCACCGCAGAGCATTCCGGGATGAGTCAGCCTGGCGTAAAGAATGACGTCATGGCCGAAGTGCTGGGGTCCTGGAAGACGAAGATGAGTAACTGGCATTAACCAGTCTTGGTAATTTTAAACACTTCAATTACATACTTTATATGTACTTATGTATTTAGTATGTTTTAGTGTTCATTGAATTGGAAAATTTAAGGTTATGAACTAAACCATGGATTCTAGTCTTGAGAAGTTTAATTTTAGAGAGAGAAGTAGCACGTCAGAGAACATATGGGTTTTCTTTAGTAATTAATGATAAATAAGGATCCAGGTACACTGGACAGAGCTCCTAGTGAGAAGAAAGGGTTTGATGGTACATAAACCTGTAAGGAAAGCTCTGGCCAAGATGTAAAGGGCAGAGTATCAAGACCTTGAGCTTTTTGTTCTATGGGTAGTAAGAAACTGGTTTTTATTTGTAAAAATAAAAAAGAATGAGACTTTGTGTGTGTGTGTGATACTGATTTAACTGTTAATTATGCTCACTTTCATAAATATTTATTTAACACCCACAAAATCCTAAGTATTGTGTTAGGTTATAACATTCGCAAATCGCTTAGAGTAATTTAGCTGATGTTCGGTGTAGCAAGTGAAAATGTGGAAGCAGGTGAGTAAGTGGGAACAGACTGAGCTAAGAGCCGTGAAAGAACCACGAGGAGGCTGCAACACGCCTGCTGCGGGTGGCGGGTGGCAGGTGGCGGGTGGCGGGTGGCAGGGCTCGGTAGGACGTCAGGATGGTGTTTATTATAGACATTCGGTCTAACTCAGCTGGGAAAAGAAGAACAGGCCAGAAGAATCTGGAAGACAGGAGTGCAGGCGACTAGGGACCTGCATGGGAAAGCTACAGAGAAGAGAAGTGCATGCATCCCAGGCTCCTGCCGCGGTCCCCATTTTACTTCTGTTGCATCCTGAACACCATCTTGGGCATTTCACCTCCCAGAACTGCGTGTGCACATCTGTGAAATGGAGCTGCTACTGCTGGCTCCCAGCCTTGTTGAGAACAAATTATAGATGACTTAGTTCGGGGCCTAGTAGTCAGTTCAGGCTTCTGTAAGGAAATAAGAGCAAGGCTAGGTGGCTGAAACAGCAGAAGTTTACTTCTCACGGTCCAAGATCCCAGCGCCAGCCACTTCCCTCCTGGCCAGGGCCCACATCCCATCTGCAGCAGATGTCCGCCTGCTGTCACCTCCCACTGCAGAGGGGGCCCTCCAGTCCCCCACCTTCTTGTAAGGGCTCTGAGTCCACCATGCGACCCTCCACCTAAAAGCTCACTACCTCCTAAGGGCCTGCCTCCTGATCACATTGGGGAGTTAGAGTTTCAAAACATGAATTCGAGACACACAAATATTCAGTCCATAGCAACCTCATACCAATGAGTTCTCTTGATAAAATATCTCATATTAGCCCTCTACTCAAAAACCTTAATGGTCACCCATTTTGCTTCGAGTAAATGCCAACCTTCAACAGGTCCTACAGGGCCCTCCATCCGGCCACAGTGACTTCCGAGTGGGTTGGTGAACACTCTAGGCCTTCGCCCTTAACCCTCCTCTACCGGAATTCCCAGCTCCAATACCCTAAGTTCCTATGTCACCTTCAAGCCCCACTCACCGTCAATTAGGCTCACATGACCACCTTTGATGGTCCTTACCCTGAGCTACACATTCTAATATGGTATACAATCTATGCAATAATCATGTTTATTGATAATGGATTGTCTACCTCCTCTGCCAGAAAGAACAGGATCTGTGTCTCTTTGGCTTACATGTTTTCCTGAGTACTTAACTAGCGCCTGGCACACTGGGTGTCAGGATTCATGTACTGACCAGACGGACAAATGAGGGGATCATACGTAACATGTTGTCCTTCAAGTTGCTGCTGCTGACTCTCTATCAGGCCATGTTCGAAGGATTCAAGTGAGAGCAGAGGCATAACTTGGGACCAATATTCCAAACAAGTAATTAACATTACTTGGGAAAGCACAGATTTTCTCAGTTCTCTTTTCTTGAGGCCCTTCACCTGCGGCAGTGATTTAAATCCCAAGCATAAACCACACGTTGAAAATAATCTATGTCATTTAACCTCTGGAGCTGGGCTTCCAGGAGGAGGAATGCTGAAGGCGTAGCCGCTGTAGGAAGGCGTCCCCTCCCTCTCCGGCCTGGCTGACAGCGCCCTGCCCCCTGCTCGACTCCCACACGGAGACGTGCAGTTGCGGACAGAGCCCGGGTGCCACTGGAGCTTGAACTATGGTGGCTTCCCACGTGCGGAGAATTTCTGCGCAGCAAGGAGAGAGCTAAGCAGCTGGAGGAAGGACAGCACGCAGCTCCCGGGAGGGAGGTGTGCGGCATGGAGCAAATGAATCCTCCGTGCGGTGGTCGTTGCCCTCTCACGGGAACCAAAGGAACTGGCCGGGTCAGAATCGGGGAAAATAATAGAGAGGAGAAAGTGCCTTCAGGAGACAAGGAGGGACTGGGATAGAGCCTGGGTCTTCTAGACATAGGGTCTGGCGTCAAACACGAATTCAGTTATATATTGCTAATAGTGGAGAACCAGCTTTGCAGCCCTTTACACTATTATCATATCTCCAATTAGGAATTTCTGTTTAACTGTTTTCCTAAAATGAATACATTCAGATCTCACCTCCAGTTGATTACTGAGGGAATGACCACACTTCCCAGGATTCACGATTTAAAGGTTCACACTGACGGGGAAATGGAGCGTAAGGATTTGGATAAGTAGGTAACCAACCCAGATATTCAGATCCCCTTTTGAAAGAAAACTGACATCTAAGACACGTTAGAGCCAAACTAATTCCCATCCTTTGTTCCTGGTCTTGACCCTGGCCAATTTTAAAGATAAAAGTCTACGAAAAAGTCCAGTAGTTGGTATTTTATCCACCCACAGATTACTGGTGCAGAAATCACTTGATTTGTGCTTGAACTTGGGTTGCCTGCTGAAAGGGCAGGAGCTCTGCTGTCACCGTGCCAGGCATATGTCCCACCTTGGGCTGTGGCTGTGTAAGCCTAGGGAGGCGCTCAGCCTCGCTGAGTCATAGTTTCTTCATTCACAGACCAGAAACAACACTACTCACTGTGGGAATTACATTGGGAAGTGATACATATTCCTTAGTGCAGTGCCTGCCCATAGTAAACACTCAAAGCAAATGAACTATTATTTGTATTAATGTTAGCAAGAAAACATCAGTAAACATTTATGTTGTATAAATCAGCACTTAAAAAATTTCCCAGAGTAAACAACTCTACAAAAACCCACCCAGGAATAAAAGAAATATAGCGCTCTAAAGTTAGACTGATCATGAGAGCTCTGATCATTTAAGGTGAGGCCAAGAGCTGTCTTTTCTCCTACAATTCTACAATTGATGTGGAAAAACTAAAAAAAAACATGGAATTTTCAGTGGTAGAATTAAAAGAGGAAACCTGATCAACTCAACTGAAATACAAGGAGTGATATTTTTCCAAGCCAGAATATGCCGTTGCTAATAATTCACTTTTGCATGAACTTGTCCAGGAAACATTAAGATTTCTTAAGTTTCAAAGCTTGACTTTTATAACATGAAATTAATCACTGCATGATGGAATATGGGAAAAGTATAGAATAAGCACAAGGGTTTGGATAGCAACTAATGTTATTTAAATAAAATTAATTTCTCAGATTATTTACAATAGTAAACAAAATTCCTCATGGTAATCTTAGGAAATATATTTTGTTAGCTTACTTTTCTATTTTACCAATTTAAAACAGGCTTACAAATTCAAAAGTTGGAATAGAACACTCTGGAATATTAAAATAAATGTAGAAAGCTTTTTAAATTGCATTGCAAAATGTTTTAATACTAAAAATAAAATAACAAAACAGTTTACTACATGAGTTACATAAAAACCTCAACTATATAAAGCTGTTCATAGGAGAAAACTATGGCAGTAGTTAATTCTGAGAATTGATTGTGAATAATATTTTATATATTATTATTTTGTTTTATTTCCCTTGATTTCATTTCAACTTCCTCAAGGTGAGTGTATGCCATTTATAACCAGAAAATAAAATACTATTTTAAAAGAAGTTATCTCTAGAGGATGGAAAATAAGAAGACATACATTTTCTTCCTATGAAGTTCAAGGCAACCTTAATTTCACTGGTTTAATCTAACATTACCAACCTGACCAACTATAAACCATTGTCACTGAAGGTGGAATTCTTAGTTCCGTCAGGGCTGCACACTCCCTGTCCCTGTCTGGCTTCTTCAAGAAGAAAGAAACAAGCTGTTCACATCCGTCTCATCTTTTGAAAATTGTATTTTAAATTACAGCTATTTGTCAAAAACTCTTAAACTTGGGGCTATGGGGCTGTGTGTTCCGTGACCGATCTCTCTGGAGAGGGCTGATGTATTAGAAACATCCATTATGGATCATTCTCCTAATGCTTGGTCTCTGTCTCTTCCTCCCTCCCTTCCTTCCTTCCTTCCTTCCTTCCTTCCTTCCTTCCTTCCTTCCTTCTTCTCTCCCCCTCTATCTTCCTCTCTCTCTCTCCCCCCACCCCTTCTTGATTATTCTATTTTAGACAGAAGATCAGACCATCCCTACCTCCCCTCAGCTACACCCCATCATTTTCACCAATGGGATTTTAAATCTTTCCTTAGAAAGGGGTTTCCTGGGGAGAGTTTTGCAACTGCCAATTAAGGAGAAGCTAGTTCTTACCCTGGTCCTGAAATTAGCAATGGGTTGTAACCAATGTGGCTAAAGGTAGCCATTTAGAGCAGAATGACTTTTCTGATGTTTTTCTTTTTCTTCTTTTCTTAATTGAAGGTTTTTTTTTTGGTTTTTTGGTTAGTAAAATTATGTAGGTTTCAGGTGTACAATTCTGTAATTTACCATCTGTATATTGAATTGTGTGCTCACTACCTCGTCAAGTCTCCTTCCATCGCCATTTATCCCCGTTTACCCTGCCTGTGTCTCCAACTTCTTCTTTAACCCCCTTCCCTCTGATGGCTGTCAAGGGTCTGCAGTTGGTTTGTCTCTGGAGGAGCTGGACTCAAACACCGCAGTGTCACTTGTAAGTTGGACTGGTTACCCAGCCGGACTTGCGCGTGAGATGGACAGAAGAACTGAAGTTGGATCTTGTTTCCCGGCACTTGTTTATTTTCTCTGGGGCTGCTGTTCCTCTAGCCTCTCCAGCCTCCTTGCGGGGTGTGAGTTCTGTGTCCCAGGCGCTGCCCTGGGGAGAGGCTGCTCCCCACCCCCCGGCCGGAGGGTCCCTCCATCAGATCTGCCTCCTCTCACCCCCCAGCAAACCTTCTCTCACCCGCTCCCGCCGTATTCGACTGTGCCTGTGTCTTTCTCCCAAACTATTCTCTAAGATTATTTGTGGTCCAGAAAACGTCTTATTTTTCTTTGAGTAGAAGATAAAATTTTGTCGTATGCTATTTAGATCCATGGAACCTTAGTTACCGTTTGTTTTAAATCAAATTAAATGAGCCCCCACCGACAAGACAGTGGCTAATTCTGTCTGTTACACTGCAAGGCCTGCCGGTCTCCCTGAGAACGAAGAGGAGAAGAGGAGACGGCCACCCGGCCCAGGGCCCAGTGTTCCCAACCTTCATCTCACGCCAAGGTTGGGTGGCCTGCTACGTGCTATGTTTTAGTTCTAGCTTGAAGTGATTAGGTTAGGTGACATCTGAGAAGTTAGATAATTGGAAAGAATTGTACGTATTTATGCTGGGGAGCTTGCTGCTTAGCGAGTCTTTATTTACATTTCTAGAGGATTGTAGGTCAATAAGAGCCCTGCATGGAGATAATTATCTTTTGTTTACCTAACACTGGCCATATAGTAACACATTTGCATGAATTCAGTGCTCAGAACAAGCATGTGATATAGAGACACATATTATTAGCTCAGGATACAGACGGAAATTCAAGATCCAAGAGGCCAGCGCTTAGTCTCAAGGACAGGCGCCACGGGACAGACAGCGAACGCTGGCATCTCCAGAAAGGCTGCCAGCTCGGGGGACCGCAGCGGAGCCCCGGGGGCCTCGGAGGTTCAGGGCAGAGGGCAGAGGGGCAGGGGGCAGAGGGGCAGAGGGGCAGCATTCTTCCCGGCTGGACCGCGTGGACACCGCGGAATGGAGCGGGCGCCTGGGCTGTCCCGGCCTCCTGGCGGGGTAAGACACCGGGTTTCAGAGTTGACCCCAGTTTCTCCGAGAGCCAGGCGGCTGGGATTGCTGCCCGAGGGCAGGGCCGTTGGGGGCATTCCCTCTCCTCCGTGGTCTAGTCCGCAGGGCTGCCGCTGGGGCGTTTGGACAGGCCTGGTCTCCCTCCGGGTGGGACTTGTGTGAAGCGCAGTGGCAGAGTGCGCAGGAGGGCTATTCGGAGGTTATGAATGAAACGGATACTGTCTGAGCACCTCCATGTGCATAACAAGTTGACATGGAGAGAGAAGGTAACCCTGAATTGGAATACCATAAGGTCTTGCTTCAGGAAAGTGATGATGTCATTGGAAAGATGAAACAGCTGCATGTGAAATAATGCTAAAGATTTACAACGTGCCCTGTGTTGATGGGGTCACTAGTTGAGCTAGTCTGTAGATCAAGTGGAGTTTTATCTATAAAATGTAGGAATCAACTCCCTAAATCGTCTTGAATCAATGATTGATTATTTGAGGTTTTCTGGGCTCTATTTTAGACCGACTAAGGGAACAATTCCTGGGCCTCCTGCTTCCAGAAGGATGGAACACACGAACTTTTCCCTATTCCTGCCACCGGTGCACCTAAGCACCCTGCACGTTGACATGAAACAAATGTCACACACGAGCCTGCTCTCCCCACCCTGAACCTTTTCCCTAGGGCATCAGGCCTAAGTCGGAGGTAGGAACTCATCCTAAAATCAGTTCCAGGACAGATGAAGCTCCTTAAGCACTGTTGTCAAAAAACTTTAGCCACAATTAAAACTGCCATGGCGAGCCCGTGCAGATGAGCATCATGTTTCCAGGAAGAGAAAGTCAGGGCTGAAAGAGCAGGGTCGCCCCCATCGGCATGGAAGGCATCTCACTCCTCACCCCCTCGTGCAAGCGGGGAGCTCAATGTAAGGCAGAGCCAGAATTCACAGGATTGCAAAATTTCCAGGCCCTTTCAGTACAGCCATTTGCATTTTTGAAATAGGTTGTTCGGAGAAGTATTGTTTAATATTTAAAGGAAGTATTAAATCTTTACATCTCAGAAAACAATTTTAATTGTCAAAATAAGAATGAGATGCTTATTCTTTAATTAAGAATTCTACTCACACTCCATCGAAGTAAAACAGTGCAGAGAGAGCGCAAATACAATTTGAGTAAGGTGGGTGGCACCCACCTTGTCTAGCTGTCATACCCACAGAACTCTATCCCAGGTGGTCACTAGAGAATGGTGGTCACTCAGAGTGACCTGTGACTCCCAGGAGGTTGGGCACATCTATTTATCTGGGGCAGTGCCAACTTTCATCTATTGTCCTGTGATTATTCTCTCTTTTCTTCTTAAAAGCCCAGTTTGGGTGATGTTATGGACTAGATGTGTTTGTCTCCCCCAGATCTGTATGCTGAAATCTGAAGTAGAGGAGGTAGCAGAGGAGGAGCCTTGGAGAGGAGCTGGAGTGCAGCCCTTGCGGACGGGATCGGCGCCTATGTGAGAAGAGACAGTTGATGACTCCCGCCTGTCCCTGTAACAAGTCAAGAAATACCTGCCATCGCCAAAAGTGACCCTCACCAATCCTGACCATGCTGCCCCCATGACTCTGACTTCCAGCCTCCAGAACTGTGCAGAATCAAGCTCTGTTGGTGGCACCTGACCCCCACCCACCCCCGGTTTATGGCATTTTGGCTCAGCAGCCCAAGCAGATTCAGATCAATGCTAAATGCTATGCTCATGTATCAGGTAGGGTTGCCAGAACTGTACTTTTAAATTTTGGAAGAGCTGCTTCCTCATCAAAGAGACCATACAGGCCCTGTGGGCGGCTGTACCCACCTCTGCCTTGGTTTCACAACTACCCTTCCTCTACGTTTAACAGAGGTTTGGAGTCTACTTGACCATCGCACCCTGAGGCCAAGGGCTGTTTCTCAGTTACCTCTGTATGCACAGAACTTGTCCCTGTGTTTGTCTCAGCCACAAATCAGTCACTGCCTGTTCAGTGAATGGGTTTTGCTCTTCACTCGTCTGGAGGGTACAATTAAGTCTCGGGAAATAAACGGCTGCTGTGTGCGGTCATTCGTTCAGGCACCAACTGTGCTTGCTTGGACCAGAATGTTCCCAGCCAGAAGTGACTCATTCTCTTTAAGGAAGGGACAGAGTCTTCCTGGCAGATGTGAATTCAGTTTTTTATCGCTTCACAACAGAGGCAGCCCTTGCTGAGATTTTCTCTTTTATGATTTATTAATGCAGTTGCATCTGACAGTTTGAGTGTTTTCATTTTGCTTGATCTGAATGCTGAGTTGACACCGTTGTTTAGAACACCCTCCTGGGCCACTCAGGGCCCCTGGTCAGCCCAGCTGGGCCGGCTGGGAGTGGGAGTCACGTCTGCTCCAGAAGTCACCCGTCCCACGGAGGGGCCTGGCCTCAGTGTGTCCACTTGGCCCCTCCAGCCAGGACTGTGGTCTCCCACGTGGAAGAAAGCGGGTGGAGTGGGCAGAAAGTGATCTCTGATGCCGGGCTGGAGGTGTCCCAGTCTGTCCCCAGGTGCTGAGCTACTCCTCCCCTGCAGCTGCAGAGTGCAGACGGCCGGTCAGGCCCAGCTGACGGAGTCTGGGAGGGTTCTGGCCTGTCTCATCTGTCACCCTAGGCCCTGGGGAGGCCACCCTCCTGGAGTGACCGTTAGTAACGAGTCCTTGTGAAAAGTGCCATTTCTGAAGCAACAGCATTGCCCGTGAAGCCAGGAAAGGAATTGAAAATGGCTTGTCCTTGAAATCCTGACTATTTTGATTCCTTTTTTTTTCATTCGGTAATGTTTAAAAAAAATTTTTTCATTCAAACACCACTGTCTCCTATACTAGATTATATATTCCTATTGGAACAGAGAGCTCTCAGCTCTTTGCCTTTGGATTTCCTTACAGTTTAGGAACCATACAATTATGATGCAAACTAGGATACTTTAGTGAAGAAAAGGGAGTGATATTAATAACTACTCCAGGGTGGGAATCAAAAAGCAGCACTGTCCTAATCAAATTGATATGGTTACCCTACCTATAAATTCTGGCACAAACATATTGACAGGAAACAGTTACTAAATTGCGAATAGACAAAAACTGAAGGTTTACAGATCAATGCCTCATAAATCAAGGGTAGCGTTTCCAAATTCACAGTTGTGTACCATTGATCTATTTCTAATCTTGCGTTCCCTAAACCCTGACGTGCATAGATTCTACCTCCCACTAGAGGTGCATCAGTGCAACTTTGGCTGTCTCCCTCTCCTCTCGGCCATCTCGTCAGCCCTGTTCGTCCTGAACACTCTCCATCCGCTTCCTGTCCACCTTCCTCCCTGGCTTTCCGATTGTGAAAGCCACGAAAGCTTTCAAAGTGATAGTTTCACTTCTTTTACTGTTCATCCAAAACCAAAAAATAAACACTATTCTTATTTATGATTAATGACTTAACTTAAGGTAATTAATTCAAATATGATCATCTGGCTTCCATATTCTAAAACCTTCGGTCACCCCCACTTGACTAAGGAGCCCTCGGCCCTGCCCCCGCATGTAGTGACCCGCCTACCTCCCACTCCAGGTGACAGTGGCAGAGCACGTGGCACCTCGTGCCTCCCTGAAAGGTGACTTTTCAAAAACAATTCTCTATGTCTTCTGTCTTCCTGCAATCACCTTCCTGTTGGATTTACTTGAAGAATTCCTCGTTTTTATTCCAACTGCCATTCATTTGGTGTCTCCTCTGTGAAAACATTCCATCCCCCCTTAGGAAGATGATGGTGGGATCACTTCCCTCCTGACTGCAAAGCTCTGGCCCTGGCCCTGTAAGAACAGGGGCGCTGTTTTGCAGGCCTTGACCTGCAGGGAGTGTGGCTGTGGGACCAGGGCTCCAAGGATCTATGTGTGAAGAAGGAGGAAATTGGAAAAATGAGGCAAGAGATGGTGCAGTTCTTGGGTTTTGTGCCTATTTCCAAAACCCTGACACTCAGCATTTTAATACTGCCACCGATGTGGTATTACTATTTTTAAATTAGCAACATACCCAGAGCCCACCTGTTGACAGTGATGTGGTCCGCGCACGAGGCTAGTATGTATTTCTTATTTGCTGAGCACCTTCTGTGTGCCTGTCACTCTTGCAGGTGAGGCATGAGAGTAACCACCCTAATACCACCGGCTGTGGTGAATTTCTATGTGTCGGGCATTGTTCTAATTAATTGGTTTGCATGAGGTTAAAGGAATTACCCAGAGCCACACAGCCATTAGGAGGTGAAGCCAGGACTCAGTGCTGGAAGTCAGACTCCAGCATCCGTGATTTCAATGACTCCCTCTTCTGGAAGCAGGCCCTGGCCCCTTTCCCCAGGAAGCTGACATGCGCAGGAGGGAAAGGAAATAGATGATGTAAATAAATAAGTGATAAGCAAATAAATAACACAGGCCTTACAGAAAATTTAATAATTCAGAGAGTGGGAAGTTATGTGCAAGGAACAAGAGGTAACAACTCGGGGAGGGATGGGAGGTGAGGGCCCGGCACAGAGGCGACAGTGGAGGTGAGACCAGAAGGGACTCAGGTTACTTCTGTTGGGGGCAGCAGCAAGCCCATTTGTCGCTGAAACTACTGTGAACACGACAGGCTCCCAGATGGGAAAGAAGGCCATGTGTCTCAGGCACAATCAGCATGTGGGGAGTCTCAGAAACAAGGCAGGAGTGGAGGCAGGAGGAAGGAGCCTTGTCTTGGTGGGTGGTTTTCACTCCAAGTGCAATAGCAGGGCAGTGACAGTTTAGGGGGGTCCCCTGCTGGACAGTACCAAATGCTCTGGCAGGTGGCCAGGCCTGGTGGGGCGTGTCCCATGCCTGCACTCAGTGGGAACTGGAATGGCCTCAGCGGTGGCAGACACAGGTAGGGTACCGGGACCTGGACCCACACGAGATCTCACAGAGGCTAGAAAGGAGGGGCCTTAAAGCAGGGTAACCAATGGTACGAAAGGCCGTGGGACCACTTTTACAATGCAGGATGATGGCCCCGTGACTGTCAGGGAAGTCAGGGTGGAAGCGTGGCTGTCGGACCCCAGGTCTGAAGTCACCAGCTCCCAGCGTCTCCTGGCCTCTCACGGCGCTGGTTTAGTAGGCAGCTGGGTGACCCTAGGAGTTACATAAGCCAGACGTATTTCTCTCCCCACGAGCTTTCCTTTGCTTCTCTGTAGTATGAGGCATGATGGTTTATTTCCCTTTAAGTCACTAATTCCTTTATAGAACAAAGGCAGCACATCAGTAATTTAGAGCCCAATGATTTTATGAGTGGGCGCGAAAGAGTATGGTGTGATTTAATACCTTCATATGCAACTATCATGAATAACATAAAGCATGCCTTCAGACGGAACACTTCATCTCCGCATCCCGTGATCCAGATCCACCTTTCCTGTTACATGTCACGGTGGAAGCATCATCCAGCTCGTTGTCCCGTCCCTGGCCTTGCCAAACTCCATGTCTGACCAATGCTCCAGCCAGGCCCACGGTCTCCCTAATGCACTGACCCTCTACTGAAAGACCCCCATTTCCCAGCTGAGTCTACAGTATCTCCATCGGCTCTCTGCCTCTTACCTGGGTTTCCCCAATCCTCTCTCAATTTGTCCAACTAATTATTTCAAACAAATACCTAATACTATTTCTTCTCTGTTGAAAATCCTTCAGTGAGTCCCTATGGCTTTCAGGAAAAAGTTTCCAACTCCATATATGAATATGAGAAGCTCATCATAATTTGTATGATCTATTCCACATTACATTGGGTAACACCTTCTACCATTCTCTCCTTCTCACAGGCATCACTCCACATGGAGAACTGACTCCAAATTCCCTGAAAATACCACATCCAGACATCTGTGCCTCCCAAATTATTCTTCCTCTTGCATAAAATAGGCTTTTTCTCCTTCTCGTACTGTCCCATAACCAGGCCTGATGTTTGTATTCACTCACAAGATACTTCTCTGCGGCGCAGACCGTGTTGGTCAGTTCGCTGGAGCGCCGTCCATACGTGGAAAGGCTGCAAGCGTGATCCCGTGAGGGCACGTGCCTGGGTCGTGGGTTCAGCCCCAGGCGGGGGATGTGTGCAAGTGGACAGTCCACGTTTCCCTCTCACATCAACGTTTCTGTCTCGCTCTCTTTTTCTCAAATCAATAAACATATAAAAATTTTTTAAATTCTTTGTAAAATGTCCCCTCCCTCAATTCCTCCACTCCCAGAGCTCTCAACCTGTAAGTCTTGATGACATTTCCATGTCCTTATAATACTGCAACAGGAAATACAATGTTACTATCATTACCAATTTACTAGAGTAAACTTCACGATTGTTGTTAAGAAAATGATGTACTCATCTCTCAATCCTCAGCCACTAGAACTGCGTTTTGAATAAATGACTTACTGAATATTTTTCTCATCAGTAAAGAAGGTCTGTGAAATGTTTTCTAGCGATAATTATTTGTTAGTGCAGGTTGTGATATGCACATCAAAACTGGTGACACATAATGCATTATCTATATTTTTCATTTAAAATTTCCACAATTCTAACAGATGTTCTCTATAGTTACATCTTAATAAACAAGATGATTCTGTGCCTGGTACAGCTGTCTTACAGAAAGGCACTGTGTTTATGAAGTCAACATTGTCCCACTAACACAACATCACTGTCTGCAGAAACAAATCATTTAGCTTCGGGTTCACCGTGGAATGAAAAGATGTTGTAAAATTTATGATAACTAAATAATTTAACAAATATAATACAAGTTCTCCGATGATAATTACCACTCTATTTCCTGCTTTTATCATGTTCATAACTGCTTATCTAAACACCTGGAGTATGAAAATACTATTCCTGGCTATGAAAACTACTGCCTGGAATTTATTTAAAATCTCGCATATTTCCATTTGTCCTTTAAATTATTTAAGTCATCAAGCCAATCAGTGTCAACAGGCTGAAAAGGATGCTATTTAATTTCATGAGCCATCACAGCACTTTCATCTATGCAAAATAAGATCATAAGGAGAATTGGGTGTAGTGACTGAAGGCTCACAGCACCTCCTGTGGGGCGCATTGTCCCTCCTGCCCCCTGGACCTGCACTGGAACACGGGTGATCTGCAGCGCTGGGGCAAGAAGGAAACCCCGGCCTCACTTGGTAATAAAATGGGAATGTGGTTGTCAATGGGTCCACTGGAAATGTTTTTGGCGTCATTTGTTAAGTTTTTATAAGACATGCTCTTCACATTCTAGTCCAAGAAGAAGGAAGAGCTAAATGAATGGACACTTTCCTGAGGTGTGTTTTAATTCACAGCTTTATGCAGTCACCACTAATATCTGTGACTCAGGTGAAGAAACGGTGACCTGAAAAGTGACCCAGTCCCCTTGCCCCCTTTTTCATAAGCTGCAGGAAGAATGGGTACAATACTACCCTTTCCAAGTAAAAGTTTTTGTTTGTCTTTTCCCTAATATGCAAATATATCTCTTCCGGGGTGAAACACACAGGACTGAAATAGCCCGCAGATGTTTTGGGTCAGTATTCAATTTGGAGGGATGACTCACACCTGCAGCTTTATTATTATTTTTACACACATTTATTTAGGGATCACACGGTGGGCCCTGGGCTGGATGAACCAGGTAGAGCGCTTCCTCACCCTCAGAAGGAAAATAGTAGAGTGGCAATCACGCGTGGGGTGATGCCTGCTGGGATGGCGGGAAGACAGCGCACACGCAGGATAACCACCCTGCACTGGGGAATGTGGGCTACTGAAGTGACCGTACATGACATGATCTGAAGGGACATACTGGACAAAAAGGTAAAACTACGATGATAAGCCCCAAAGAGATCATACAGCACAGGGCTTAACAGAGGCCGGGCGCCAAGGTCTAACAACGATGTGTGCCAGGCGGAGGAGGCTGGTGGCCGAAGGGAGGGAAGTGGGAGACAATGGGGAGGTGTGTGGGGAAACTCAGTGCAGGCTCCCGAAGAAGCTTCCTGCCCCATGTCAGTCCGGGAGTCGCACACGTACAACGAAACCAGAGCCGGGACACAATAAAAGGTACTTCTGGGAGTAGAAAGGTGAACTTTTCTGAAATTGGTGATACTGGAATTCACAACTTACTGATTTTATGGCCACAAATCACTAACAGTACAGAAATGGCTATTCCACTTATTGAACATTTATTATGTACCAACCTCTATTTTCTACCACTATTTTTTTCTCCTAGTCCTTCCAAGCAATTCTCTTCAGAAGTATTATGATTCTAGTTCACACAGATCAGGAAACGAGACTTGAAAAGTTCATGGAGCTAGTCGTAAGGGTAGTAGGTAGAAGAACCAGCATTAAAAGAGGTGCCTAATATTAATTTATTCAGCTTTGTGTGTGAGTGTGTCTCTGGGTAGAACCACCTGAGCCTTGCAAACACATTCTGCTTTCAACAAAACTCAGAGAAGGAGTAAGTTGCCTCATCTTATAGAAAATAAAATTGAGGCTAAGAATTGTCAGACGATTTAACTAAAATGATAAAGATGGTAAGAACTGATATTCAATCTGCATGAAGTCAAAGAATACCTGTTGAGTGGCTGCTGTACACCAGGCACTGTTAGGTTCTGAGTCAAGAACAGTAAACACAGCAGACTTGGTGTTGGCTCTTTCAGATGCAAGGCCCAGTCTGGAGGGAAACGGTGAAAGGACAAGGATGATCTCAGAGAGGCAAGGTCGGTTCATAGGGAACCTTTAGCTGTTGAAGGATTTGGGATTTTATCCTTAAGTACAATGTAAAGACATCGCCTCATTTTAAGCTGAGGAGTAACATGGTACACAACTGATCTTTTCAGGTCAACCTGGCCCTGCAGGAAGCACAGACTGGAAAAGACCCTACAGAAGCTTGGAGGGGAACCCATCCCGGGCTGTGATTAGCTTGGACGTGGATGGTGGTGTGAAGATGGAAAGGAGTGGGCCAATGTGGGAGTGGGATGGCCGGACTTGCTGGGCCGGAAGTGTCCGTACAGGGAGAAGGGAAATGGGGGCTCCATGGGGCTCCAGCCTTCCAGTGCTGTGATTTAAATAGCACCCACGGCAAGCAGGCCAACGAACTGTTTCCTGAGGAGACTGAGTCTCGGTGGGTAACTACTGTCTGTGAACCCAGGAGCCCGAGTGCAGCAGGTGGGGCCACAGCCCAAATGGCGCTGTGATCCCAGGACAAGGAACAAGTTGAAAATTCAGTCACTTGCGAACTCCGCAGCTCCCATTAAAGAGTGCTGATCTGATTTTCTGAGATGCTGGTATGTTGCATTAAGTATGAAGCAGTTGAGTTTTTTAAGACATCTTCATTAAAGTAAGTCAAGGCGCTAATACGCCGTAGCGCAGATGCAGGGATTTCTCGCGGGTCCCTAGGAGGTGAGGCAGCATTCGCAGGGGGCGGCGGCCTGGCAGGAAGCCAACCCGCACTAGAGCAAGGGCTCTGTTAGCGGTCCTTCCCGAAACCAGATTTTCCGCACTGACTAGCTGGCAGATTTGGATCGCCTCGGGCTGATAATTGGCAACTGAGCTGTTGGACCAGATGGCGTTTACTTATTTATTTATTTGATAAAGGAAAGGGAGAGAAAAAAGCCTGATGCAAACGAGAAAGTCCATCTTTAGTTATAGAAAAGAAAAATAAAGGAGAAAATAAATGGATTTTACGCAGCTCCAGATGTTTCACGATTTTATTTGCAAGGTGACATCTACAAGGAGAGTGCCGTTACAGACAGTAAAAGGGAAAGAAGGACGGAAGAACCGACGGAATGATGTTCAGCTGGATTTATTGGTAAGAATTTGTATTGAGAGCGAACATGGCCATGTTTTAGGACAGAGAACAGCCACACCAGCTTCATCTGAGCACTTACTTTCACGCTGTGTCTCCTGCAGGCACGGGGAGCTTCAGCTGCCGAGTCCCACAGGGTTACGCCTTAGCCACCAGGCCCTGCCCAGCCCGCTGGGTGGCTCCAGGAGCCATCTGGGGGTGCTCCTGCATTTGGCTTTGTGCAGTGGTTTTCCTCTCCAAAGAAAGACTTGAATTAGCATCCATTAACAGGGTGCTAAGAGCATCTTCCATCAGCCTTTTATCTCACAAGGTACATGGAGGAGAAATGATAATTCCTGTGATAAACTGTAGGCAAAGATTTTCTGAACTTTAAATTGCAATGTGTTGAGTCTCTTCACCGGGTCTCCGAAGTTTAGGTTAATAATGTTCTAGGGAATCAATCAGCACAACAGATTGTAGTGAACAGGTTTTGGCAGGTGTCTTAAATTGGGACTTTTGTCATTTGTGATCTGGGCTCCATGTCATCTTCCACTGAATCCATGCTATCCTGAGACCTCACTGGGCTCTCGAGAGACAAATTACTAGGAAAATCCCTCCTCTTGCAAGAATGGGCTTCCACTGAGCCAGTGGACGCTGTCACGTGAATGGTGTGCCCCACCTGAGGAACAGCGCTCCCAGCTGTCACTAACCATCTTGATGAAGAATCGGTGTTCAAGTGTGACCCAGCTCTGTGACCCGGCAGAGATTTTCTGCTCTCCCGTCTTAGTGTCTCTGACAGCAACTGGTACGCTGTTGTAGGGCTCTTACGTTGATCAAGTTAGAAAATCAGTGTAAAAATCCTTTATAAATCAGGGAAAATAACTTTACATGCTGATTCAACTCTGCCATTCATAATCTATGGAGTACTTGTCTGTGCCAATGTTTTCTAATTTCTAAGTGGGATCCTCCATTGGGCAGCCATAAGACTTAAATCGCACATTATAGATAAACATGTATAACACAGTGCCTGAGATGCAAAGGGTACAAAGTAAACAATAGATTCTTCTGCTGGCTTGTTTCCTTCTCTGGACAAACAGATTTTCTCCATACTCAACATAAATGTAGTTTCTTTATATAAAGAGTTGGAAATATATTTATTCATTATTAAATGTTTTCTATATGCTGAGCAGCATTCTAGGCACAGGGAATAGAAAAACAAACAAAACAGACACCCATCTGAGTGCTCCCATAGGGAAAAAACAAAATACATAAATGCACAAATAACATCATTAAAGCAAGGTACCTAGTCTTGCCCTTGTCTCCCCAAACTAAGTTCTCTATCACAAAATCTAGAAGTCAGTACAGCACAGAAAAAGACTTCCTAGATAAGAGAACGAACTGCGGAAAGTAAGCTGGTCGTTACTGCAGGAGGTTTTCTTCCTTAGCTGGGAAGTGCCGGCATGTGTGAGTGCAACCGCACGCTACCCAGGGGAGGCAGAAGACAAGGGCTCTCTGCTCCAGGGCGTGTTAACGTGGTAGGAATGGTCCACATGCCTTTAGCTCCCTGCTCCCCAGGAGCTAATGCAAGGCACCAACTTCGCTGTGTGGAGGACCCAGCCCTCGTCGGTGGCTGTGTCCACATTTAAGCCACTCTGAGCTGCAGGCCTTTCCTCCCACCAAATCTGAGATAGTATGCACCAGGTGGAGTGCCATGGAGAGAAGACGATTACATGGGATTGTCCAGCAGGAGGAAACCGAAGCTCTGAGCCTACTTAAATTTCTGTTAGAAATTGAACCTCACACAAGGTATGGTATGAATTTTCAGCTGATCTCATCTGGAGCATGAATAATGGGGAACAAAGATGAAGCATGAGATACAATAATTTTATAATTACGTTTATAATGGGAGCTTGAGATATGAAAAGGTGACAAGGATGCACTGTTTATTAAGAATACTTAAAACTAGTTATACTTTTGGAATAATTGCATCACAAATATTAAAAATGAAAAAAAATCTGTTTTATCAACGTATTGGCTTTTAGCAGTTGGATAATATCCACTAAAGATAAAAGAAGGTTTTCTCTGTTAATTCTTAGTCATAATCACAGTCTACTGAAAGGACCTGAGCCCGATACGGCTACCAGTCCCCGCACAGAACCGTGGGATATTCAGCAGGAAGAGGGGACTGTGTCTCCAGAACTACCAGTTAGTGTTGGTGCTTGAACTTCCTGATTATACTAATGATGTTTATTATATTAGGTTATCGTAACATTGAACTTGAAAATGTTCTAGAAAGATGTCTCCTAAATTTCAAAAAGAAAATATTGTGGAAAAATGTTAGCTTTCACGTCATTAAACATTTCACTGGCGAACCAGATGTCTACAGGGAAAAGAAAAAAAAATACCCGATGCAGAAATTAAACAAAGGATTCTTTGATATTTCTTATTGTTTTGAATACCAAAACTTATCTGTAGGTTAGAGAAGTTTACACTAAGAATAACAGACTGAGAGTGTAAATGAAGCAAAATATATACCCATTAATTTGCATAGTGCATCGTTAAAAGAAATAACGCTTTTAAGCTCTTCACTTGAGAGAAGAGAAATTGGAGCGAACAGTGAAGCTATTAAGAAGACAGACTTACTTAGTGCGGAAATTCACTAAACTGCATACAGAAGGCTTTTTAAAATTAGGGCATAAGAAAAATGAAAATAAAGCAATCTGGTTAGTTAGAGAACACTAAAGATTTAGCAAAAATAGCCAAATCCAAAATTGCCTTAAGGTCAGAAGGTCCTTGAAAGGCGAAACTACATCCGGAGGGTCACGAACATGTGAAAATAAAGGAATGCATGGAGTAATCTGCCTGGAATGCTCCTGCTCCAGACTCCAAAATGAAAACTTCTTTATTTCCCCCAGGTGTTTTCTCAATTGTCACCTTGCCAGGAGTCTTTTCGTATCTATGATATTTAAAAGGTTTCCCTGGCCACTGTCCTTTCTCTGTGGTAATTTCCCCCTGAGCTGTATTGTCACGTCCACCGGTTCATTCTCTCTGCCCTTGCACTCCTCTGCATTTGGTTCGTGAGGTTGGGGGTATCGGTCTTTTTTCCCCTCACTGTTTTAGACCCAGCACTTTAACACATTGTTGACTGGTCACGAGAAACTCGGGTGTTCAAGCCCAAATGTTGTTGACTGATAGTGAATGAACTCGTGTTTGCACCTGCATTAATATTACACAATTTTTAAAACTGAAATATAGGACTTTGCAAAAGTTTTCTTAATTGTGTTGGATCATGTTTACTTTACTGTAAAAATTTATTTTTCTAGACATTCCAGGTTTTATCACAATTTTAATACTGCAAAAATTTCAAATATGGCACATGGCGATGGTGAAGAATTTTTCAATGAATTATATGCAAATGCTTTTCCTGACTGTCCAAGTGATTTTGAAGTATATAGCAGTGATGTGGAAGATGACAAGTCTGTCGGAAGATAGATATGAATCTGATATTAGACCACCAAACCAGCAAAGAGAGAGATGTGATAGAATCTCTAATACTGAAAGTGATTTTGAAGAAACGAGCACAGAAAACGACATTACACCAACCTTGGAAGATTATATAAATATTTGTTTTAACTGTTGAACTTACTGATCCACAGAGAATCAGTGAAGTGACAAATTTACTTTTTGATAATGATTTTTTTCATACTTAATTGCTTCTCAAACCAATTTATACCACCACCAAATGGTAAAACTTTATGAAACATCTGCTAAAACTTTACCATGGGTGGCAGTTACCACTAGTAATATGAAGAAGTTTCTTGGTTTATTGATATTGATGGGACATAAAATTACACCACTGGAGAGATTATTGGTCAATAGACCCTTTGTCTGAAGCACCCATATTTCCTAAAACTTTGAGCAGAATGAGGTTTGAGCAAATCCTTACTTTTTTCCATCTTAGTGATCATTCACAAGCCACATCTAATGAAGAATAACTTTACAAACTTAGGCCTCTTTTGGATTACTTTATTCCAAAATTTCAGTCTCCGGATGGATAGACCTAAACAGGAGTTATCCCTAGATGAAGCAATGATACCATATAGAGGGTGTATCAGCTTCAGAAAGCTTCATTTCAATACATTATGTATAAATAAGGTATGAAGTTTATTTAGATTGTTTCATTGTCACACTCAGCTGGTGACCCGGGATAGCTTCTATATAAAACTGCTGGTCAACAATGTGAGATGGTGCCTGGCACACAGGAGGCACTGAAGTGGGTCCATGAAGTGATGCCGCAGTGAGTAGTTCAAGCCCAGCCAACCATAAGCTGAATTCTGAACTTCATGAAGGGAATTACCGTGCTGTTACTCTCATGCTAAGTTTGCAATAATATGAGCTGATTTGACTTTTTAATCACTTATAACAGGAGAATTTGGCATATTAAAGTATAATTTGACATTGCAGAGTATCTAACAGATTCCATTTCAAATGTAGAACTGAAATTTTGATTTTGCCTGTCATTCTAAGTTGAATAGTCTTAAAAAAATTTTACTGCATCTGTGATAAATATTAGAGCATTTTATTCAATTTATGAAAATTGGTTAAATACTTGGAAAACTTAGCTTACTAGGGAACTGAAGTACTTTGAACTGAAAATGGACACATTAAATTTATAAAGTTTAAAATGTGTAATGGGCTTTAATTAAGTTGTAATGGTTGATCTAAAATGTTTGTATTTTCTGATTAATAAATAGAAAAGATAATTTATAAATTAAATTCAAAAGCACAGAATAGGATTTGATTTTATAATATTACTGCATTAAATATTAAGTTTTAAAACCAATTAACTTTTCAATTTTTTTTCTGTGCATAAAATGTACTTTCAAATATGGATTGTAAAAATTCAGACAGCAGCAGGATATCCCTGGAAGAGAAACATAAGTTTATTCTAATGTCAAAAGCCAACTTAGCAAGAATGCTAATAATTATGACAGCTGTATAAACATCTCTACTAACTAGTGCTCCCCAATCAATCGCGTTAACTTCCCATTCTGAATTTAAGAACCAGATTTGTTCAAACACACTGAGGAATATTGGGGATCCACAGAAACTGCTGACCCCTCCTGTCCTCCCAACAGCATTGTTTCTGGGCTTTCCCATGAAATGAATGAATAGTTCGAGCCTTGGAAGACTTTTTTTTAACATCAGATAAGAGCTTTAGATCTTTACTAATGCACGTTAGCAGCCTTCACCACCCAGGTCAAGCAGGGTCATCAGGGCCGGGCTGCTTGGGACCAGGTGGTGGATAGTTCCCCCAGTGAAAGGCCCGGGCGGAAACTGCTGCATTTCCTCTGCCCGTGGGAAGCAGGTGCAGTTTCCACAACAGAGCCGGGCAGGGACGCTTCCCAGTGGTGCTGCTGCAGCTCTTCACTCCATGGCTTGTCTCTGATCACGTCACCTTAGTGTCACGAGCACTCCCTAACACGCAGAGGCCATGGGCTGAGCAGCAGAAGGCCAGGACTGAGGAGATGGGAATCTCATAGTGAGACAAAGGCATTGGAACACTACTATCAGAGGGGTAACAGTTATGGGTGAGCTCTATTTTTAACACAGGCTCCATCAACTACTTATCAAAGTTCTTTACTGCTGAGTGTGTTGCAACAGGGTTCAAAGGCTACATGTGAGGCTATATGGATACGTCTGAGCCCCCAGGCTTCCATCCGCTTTTGTCCAGTCTCAAACTGTGCGCAAGTTTGGAAATATATTCCCCGTACAGCTCCCCTGGCTCTAGTAGAGTAGAAGAAATAGTTTGTTCTTTTTCTTTTTTAAAAGATTTTATTTATTATTTCCAGAGAGAGAGGAAGGGAGAGAGACAGAGAGGGAGAGAGACATCAGTGTATGGCTGCCTTTCACCTGCCTCCAGCCACGGACCTGGCTGCAGACCTGGTTATGTGCCCTGGCTGGGAATCGAACCAGCGACCTTTGGGTTCGCAGGCTGGTGCCTTATCCACTGAGCTACCAGCCAGGACCTACTCAAGAAGCAAGTGGGAAGGTGACATAGCTTGTTTTCCACTATAGAAAAATAATTACTTCTTCTTATTAGAACTACTCTATCATTCTATGGTGAATAAAACTGCAAACTTCTAGGGCAATGCTGTCCAACCAGGTAAACGCATACTGACATTTAAAATGTGGCCAGGCGGGAAGCAGATGTGTTGTAGGCATCAAACACACTGGATTTCAAAGACTTACTATGGTGAAATATTTAAATATTTAAAATACTTATTTTTTATGGCAACCTAAGGGGAGCTGAAGGTAGACGTGGTCACTCCGTCCCTAAGTCTCACGGCAGCTGCAGTGACCCCAGTTTCTTTGCCTGTTCCTCCTCTCTCCTCAGCGCGCCTCTCACAATGGAGACCAGCCCATGAAAGGCCAACTTTCAAACTTCTTCTCCTTTATAATGCCTTTCTCATTCCTCTTTAAATACTAAAACAATTACTGTATACCTTTTTTAAAACTCAATAAATTATAGAAAAATTTAAACATACAGAAAACAGAAAGACTTAATTACCATGTTCTTCATCCAGATTCAGTAATGATCAACTAGTAATCAATTACACTTTTTTTTTTTTTTTTACAAAAAACAAAATACAACAACCAAAAAAACCTATTACCTATAAAAACAAAACACTTAAAAAAATATTTTCTCCTTCTGGAAGCCCATTTGCTCACCTCAAAACTAAAGGATTACTGAGCTTTTCAGTCAGAATTCTGGTTGCCATCACATTTTAGACCATCATTAACAATGTGCTCTATGGAAAACTCAACTACATTTTATATTATCTCAACCCATCTCATATTATTTTGAAGTAAAGAGATATATCAGCTTATCCTTAAAATATTTTAATAAGCATTCCTAAAAGTAACGATTTTTATTTTCTATTTATTTGGCTACTCTGTCGGGTAAGGACTGGCATATAAAAAGCTGTGCATGTTGAATGTATATGACGCACTCAAGTCTGGGGATACTTGCACACCCACAAAACTGTTGTCAACATTGAGGCCACAAACATATCCATCCCCTCTTAGGGCTGGTTAAGTGAGAGGATGGAGCTAGGTCTGGAGGAGGGGGAGAGAGCAGGAGCCAAAGGAGAATCATCTCTGCAGAAAATAGAAATTCCTTTTTAAAAAAAACTCAAAACAAGACAAATGTTTAACATTGTTTCAAAAGTAAATTGGAGTCTAGGAAACGGATAGCACTTTTGGTGGTATGAGGCCTGGTTTTAATACAGTTTTTCAAGCTCACTAAAATATTTGCATTTTCACTGGTTTTTGAAAAAATTGCCTTTGTCCATCCGCAGCTGTTTTCTCTTTTTACAACGTGCAGCAAACTGGGAGCAAAGGAAGAAGGTGAATACTGTCTCTCTGACACTGACGCGGACACTGACTTTCCAAGGGCTGGGGAAACGTCAAGGCGCCTCAGAAGGGCCTCCAGGTCTCAGTGACGCTGCGAGCGGGCACGGTGGCCCTGAGGCGAGTGACCTGCTTGCTGGACAGTTCTGCACACAGGTGCTTCACGTCACACAAGCATGTGTGGAAGCGGCCACCACTCTGCACCCTCATCAGCGCTGGAATGGTCATCCTTTCACATTTTTGTGCAAAGATGCACGGTGATTTTTCACTGTGGCTTTTCAATTTGCATTTCCCCGACAATCAATGATGCTAAACATTCTTTTTCATAAATGAGCAATGATTGTTGTGCTCTTGTGTATATTTTGGTCAAGTATCTGGAAGTTGTGCCCACTTTTTAATTGGATTATTTGTCTTCCAATTGAGTTGAAAGAATTATTTCTGGATGCAACCCTTTGTGATTATTTATACATATTATATTTCTAACAGGGCTTTCTATGTTTGCAAGCAGTGATGGTGGCATATGAATTTTTATATAATGAAGGCACAGAACAGTACCTGGCACATGGTAAAACATAAAGGAGAGAGACATAGATAGATGATAAAGTGATTAGATGAATCATAATGTCTCATCCATTTCATTATGTTTACAACTCTCCTTCAGCATTAAATCAGAATTATTGCAAACAGACAAGCCGGCCACAGAATGATTTAGCATCTGACCCAAAATAAAATACTAAGAAATCTGTCGCAAATGGCTCCCCTATCAAGACTGGAATTCAATTTCATAGTCTCAGGCTAGAATCAGCTCTGGGTGGTGAAATTGTAGAGGCCTTCCAGAATGAACCTAGTTTCAGAGTCAGGTTCAGCCAATGCAAAATCTGAAGAAAAGGAAAAGGGGGAAGGAATGTATGTGTAATCTTAAGACTGTGTACCAACCAGGCGATTTCTGACATATGCGATGCACAGAACAAGATGATGAGGGCAGAACACACTACCAAAGCCCACAGAAGGTTGAAGATGGTAAGTCTGGTCAGAGGCATCAAATACAAGCCGAAAACCAATCTGGCTGCTGCTAACTGTGGTGGCCCAGAATATCCAATGTCACGATGGCTCACAGGAGTTTTATCAAGAGGCAAGACAATTGATTCATTGTTCCATGAAGTTTCAGGGGTATTCCAAATCTAGTCAGATGGACCCAAACAGCATACTGGATTACTAGGGGTAATGGAAGAGAACAAAATATGCACTGATCTTTTTCATATATTATTAGTGTTTTTCTGTTATACTTCACTTTTAGTCAATAAACATACAATTCTGTAGGTCTATAGAAATGGATTTCAATTAGCTTCCCAAAGAGGTTTTATTTTTAAGGTAAGGTGAAAAAATCTCATGAACTTACAAGTGGTATATACAAACTTAGTGAAGATTAATGTTCTTTTAGTGGGACGGAATTAATCTTTATTGAGCTTTTATTATGTGAACGTTATTTATAGACATCTTTTTAGTCACACAATCATTTATCCTATATTGTTCAATAGTCATTTACCAAACTCCTGTGGGGACGCTGAAGAAGCAGTGAGGACTAAGAACAAAATAGATTTTTAAAAATGTGTGTGTTTCTGCAACCAAGACAGACTATTATGCCCCATGCGGCAGTCACTAACTCTCCTAGTGGCTCTGTGGATCCCACACAGTGGGCGCCACGTGGAGCCTGGAAGCTGGGACACCCCTTCAGAATGGCCCATCTTCACTATAAAGAAGTCAGGCTTCTGGGAGCTGGCATTTCCCGGCTACGGGCAGCCCCTTCGCGCCTCCAAGACAGCAGGACGGGCTAGACAGCCCTCCTTGGATCAAGGCAGTTTTTCTGGAGGGATTCAGAAGGGAGTCGGTGTCTTCCAATGCCCTGAACAAGGAGGAAACGGGTCTCAATTCTGATACAGAGGCTGCCTGTCTGGGTGAAGGGTTACAGTGTCCACTACACCCACCACTTCATCTCCAGTGTTTATCAGAGTGCCAGCACACGTAAGTACCCAATAACTAATGTTACTGCTAGTTGCTGCATCAAATCTTACTGTTGAGAGAGAACTGCGAACCACAGAAAGTTGAGTAGTAAATGCTATAGTAAAATATGGGAGGGGCACCATCTCCTGTAATTCTCAGAAATTCTTCAGGTATAGGGTTGATAGATTAACCATTTAAAATATAGGACACACAGTTAAACTTCAATATCAGATAAACAATGAATACTTGTCAGTATAAATATCTCAAGCAATATTTGGACCTTATACATATGTATCTCTTTTTATAAGTATATACATATATATGGTATAGTTTGTAGTGCACAGTATATTCATGAAAATGACTTAGACTAAATATTATTCATTGTTTATCCAAAATTGAAATTTAATGCAGAGTTCTGTATTTTTTCCCTAGTAATCCAAGGAGGTAGGACTAAGAATCTTGGTGTTATTTTTAAAGAAATAGTAATAGTACCAAGTTATCAATGATGCAAGGAATTCAATGAGCCTTCTTTAACAATTGTGAGGATTAGTCTGTGATTATTAGCTCCATTTTCACCTTTTGTGTTTTCTGAATTTGAGAGACATAAAAGCCTATGGACACAGCAGGTCCCATAAAATGTCATTGGCACAGTCAAGATAGCATAAAGTATATAAAACAAAATAGAGTCACTCATGCCAACCAACCAGTCAGCCATGACACTCTGGTTTAAGAGGGAAACTACCTAAGTCAAGATAGACACACCTAAGATATCTGCACATTCGGCCTGAACAGCCGTATCTGGAGAGGGACCACCCTTTAGATAGGCTCCTGGGGAAATTCCCTACTTGCCATCAGGGTGCCAAGACAATTCCCAGGAGACCCCAAAGGGCGGGGAACACCATTCTCAAAGGTGTGACTGAGGCTGAGACAGCCGGGCTCCGCACAGCAGAGCGCTGCTCCCACCTTCCTGTGCACCGGCCGCCGCAGGCTCTGCCCTGCTGGATGGAGGACTTGGTTGGCCCTGCCACCCACCTGGCTCCGGAGCTTCTGCCTTGCAAGGTGCTGACAGCTCCCTCCTAACCGTGCTCTCCCGCAGACCCGCAGACTCAGCATTCTGGGGTGCGTTCCTCATTGCCCAATTCTTTCCTGTGATGTTACTACTGATTGTTTCTCTGTGATGAGTATTGTCATTAGGTTAGTATGGATTTGGATTAAATTTGCATTCATAGAAGCTGAGTGAACTTGCATTAATAAAATCCAAGTGAATAGCACAGTCACCTGTGTCGGCTCCCTGTTACTTCTCAGTGCCAGTGTCACCTGAAGGACTGGGGGTTGTACAGGTGGCTTGGCGCTTTTGATTCCTTTAAGGCCCAGGTCAGGCAGCCCTGTGGGGACCAAAGGCTGGCTTACAGGAAAGACTAGATTGTGAACATATATTTAAATATATTTCCCAGGTTCTGTCCTTGGGAGGAACTGGCAGGGACACAAGGCAGAGAGAGGAGAGGGAGGAATTTTCCTTCTCCCACTTCGGGTTGTGTCTTTGGCTGCAGTGGCAGCAACAACCCATGGTGGCTCTGGGTCTGCAGCGGCGCTGGTGGCAGCCCCAGCACCCTGGGCAGCGGTTCCGGGGTGCCACCGCCCCTGCAGGGTCCTGCAGGAGTGTTTCGGCAGCAGCAGCAGTGGTACTGCTGGCAGATGGGCCTGCAGCATGGGCTCCTGGCTCAGCGGGAAACGGTCAAAGATGGTACCTGGGCTTGAGTGTGGGGCCAGACTGCGGGTCTTGCAGTTATTTTGAAATGAAGGAAGCAACAGAGATTGAGTGAAAGATGAGAGCTGCTGTGAACAAAAACGCACAGAAAAACATCTGAAATGTTACCAATGATGATTGCTGATTGCTGGGTTCATGGGGCATTATTTTATTTTTTTACACTTAACAGTATTTTCTGACCCTCTGTAATAAGAATGTAACATATTATAACACAAGTTATTTTTGTTAAAATAAAAATAGTCTTTAAGAAATCAGCAGGACGCATCATCAGAAAACCTCCATGCCAGTGCCTGGCAGAGAAGATGTCTGAGGTCTGTCTGGAAAGTATCGGTCGCACAAGCTGTTTTAGTGGTATTGATGTTGGCGCGATACTTTCGGGACAGACCTCATGCGCACGAGGCCCCTCAGCCCAGTGCAGCAACAGCAGCCGTGGTGCCTTCTGTGCTTCCCAGGTTCTGGGCCAGTCTGTTTTCACTCGTTGGGGGACAGCCAGGATCTGCAGCCTCTGTCACACTTTTGGGTCTCTGCGCTGACACTGCCTTCAGTACCATCCCTCCCCGGGCTACACATGGTCTTCCCAGTCTAAACTGCCAGCTGTGAGCCTGTGGGGGCAGTGCCGCTGGAATTCAATGCACTCACCTACCTACACTGTGGGTGCCTTCAAATCTCCTCCTGGTCCTTCTGTGTTCTGAATTGCTGGAGGTGAGAATCCTCAGATGAGAAATGGTAACTCTGCACAATCCCAAGATAAGAACTCTGAGTTTGAAAATCTTGACTGTGCTATTACTGTGTGATATGAGTAAACTATGAGAATCCTGACATTCTCACTTATAGAAAAAATGGAAAAGCCAATATGACTTCATTAGTTTTCCATGAGTACTGAGTGAAAAATGTGGAGTGTAGCCCATGGAACATAACAGCCTCAATTTTTAAAATACATTTTAATAAAAATTAGTCCAATCTTAGATGACCCAATTTATTATTTCTAAAAGATGACATTAACAATCTCACCAGTGGGTACGAAAGTTTAATGAGATAATAAATATATACTTCTCTGTAAATTACAAACTAATAATGAATATTAGGGTTTATTATTGATTAGTTCACATGACTACTTCTTTTCTGATGATTTTGCTGATTTCAGTACTTCCTTTTGAAGTGACATGGACATACATCCACTCAATTGTTTTAATCATATAATTTTCCAGTTCCATCTGTCAGCCAAGAGAAAGGAAGAGAGAACCAGACATAAGGGAGAAGAAGTAAAGACATAATTTTCTAGAAAGCCTGGACTCAGCGCTAGTGAAAGAGAGCTACACAGTGGTTTCACAAGGACAGGAGGAGAGGTGGCTACAACGGGACGAAGTGCATTTACTGTTTTGAGCGTCCTCATGCTTTAAGGGCACATACACAGGCATAAACTTATCAAATGCATGCCTAAGATATGTGCAGCTTGTTGCATGTTAAACTGTACCACAATAAGCTATTAAAAAATGCACTTTAAAAAATACAAAGCAAAGAAACCCTGAATCTGGAGAGGTCGGTAATTTAAGTCCCCACACGACGAGATTAAAAATGCACACTTTATGCCAGAGAGGAGGTAGGCCTGCTGAAGGCTGGAAGCAGGCAAGGGGCAGGGGCGCGGACACAGGCAGGGAGGGTGAGTGGGTGCCCACAGAGCAGCCACCCTCCGTGCTGCCGGCTATTTGGCCCTTGTTACCGTGACCTCCCTGGAAGAAGAAGGTAAAATTTCTGCAGGCGCGAGTTAGGACTCTGTGCTCCACAGGCTGCTCTCCGTTGCAGGACGAAGGGGCGGCCAGGGCTCCCGGCAGCACGTGTGGCAGGTGTGGGGAGGGGGCAGCGCCCCCGCCAGTACCCGGCCTGGATACACTGCACCATTCACGAGTTCATAAAGCTAGATTCTAGTCAATTGCTTAACCCGAAATGGGAAAAATCCATGACATATTCAACTTCGGAGAAACAGTCCGAGGAAACTGGTTAGTTTCCAATATATTAGGGTCAATTATGTGAGTCAAAGTTTTGAAAGTTCAAATTTGAACACCCCTACTTTATTCACTAATCTTGGTTCTTTCTAGTCTTTCCTAATGGAAACTGTTTCGTCCATTTACAAATACATGCATGCACTCTTACGTTTTTACCTGCTCTAGTCTTTCCCAGAAATGCCCTTCTACTCCTTAACCTTCATTTCTTTGTAAAGCTTTGCTTTGACTACTATTATTAATAAAGTGAGCTTATCTTTATTTTCCTACCATTAATAAATTACTAACTTAACAAATATTTATTAGGCATCTACTCCTTGCCTAACACTCTTTCAGATGCTATGGGAAAGAGAATTAAAAAAGAGAAAAATATTCCTCCCCGCCTTGAGCTGCACGTTCTTTGCGGGAGAAAGTGAAAACAGTAGTGACTAGCATATGTCATGTCAGGTGATGGTAAGTGATGCAGAAAGTAAAGTGGGAGGAAGTGGACTGCTGATACGAAGAAAAGAAAATGTGAGAGACAACATTAGACAACATAGTATACCCAGTCTGGCACGGTGCCTTCTGTTTTAGAAGGTTATGAATTATAGATTCAATTTCCTTAATAGAGATAATCTCATTCAGATCATCTACTTCAGCTTGTGTGAGTTTTGGCAGATCATATCTTTCAAGGAACTAGTTCACTTCAACTAGGTTATCACATGGGTGGGCATAGAGCTGGTCTTAGATTTGCTTTTATTAGCCTTTTACTTTCCAAAAAAATTGTATTCTTTCTTTCACGTCTGACACTAATTTGTTTCCTCTTGTTTTTTTCTTAGTCTACTTGATTGGACTGGTCTTTTCAAATGTTTCATAATGTTTCCATTGATTTCTCTCTTTTGAGTTCTTGTTTTCAATTTCATGGATTTTTGCTCTGATTTTTATTTATTTTATTCTGCTTACATTGGATTTGTTCTTTTTCTAGTGTCTTTATGGTGAAAGATTAGATGAATGATTTTGGATATTTTTTCCTTTTAATATATACTTTTAATGCCATTAATTTTCCCCCAGTACTGCTTTCATTGAATTTCACAGTTTTTGATAAGTTTTCATATTCATATAGTTCAAAATATTAATTTCTTGAGGGTTTTTTAAAATTTGTGTTATTTAGAAGTGAGCTTTATAAACAATCTCTGGGTATTTGGGGTATTTTCCAGTTATCTTTCTGTTATTGCCTTACTGCCTGCAGCCAAATTCTACTTAAATCCTCACCAACTCCAGACCCCAACCTATGCTCCTTTGTCTTGTCAAATCCCTGCAATGTGTTGTTTCCTTACGTAAAAGATTTATAAATAACCCGGTAAAGTTCTCACAGAGAATTAACAGAAGAGGGGAATCCTTCTCCCTCACATGGACCAAAACCTTTCTCAAAGCCCCTGTATTCCAGCTCTCCGACATGCTGGGAATGCAGCAATGAGTGCTGCCCATCCAATGCTGGTAAGCCCCTCACGTAAAGACAGGGGGAAAGGACCACACAGGGAGGTTTATGGTTAAAAAGCAAAACTTATCTGCTGGAAGTGCACGTTTTGACAGCATGTCAGGCTCTGGCTGTTTGCACATAAAACAAACATGTTGCCAGTCCACTGCCTTTCTAGGGCATCAGAATTTCCTCCTCAATACAACCTGGGGTCCACCTGGCAGAAGCCTGTGCTAACACGGTTCTCCAGACAATGACCATTGGGCAAGGAGTCAGGCTCAAGCTTGACAGAAGGGCTCCCATGGCACCCACAGATCCTGAGGTCTAAGCTCATGCAAGTCTAGTCTGTATTTTTGGAGTGGAGGATGCCATCATCTTTAATCTAGGACGATTTTATTCTTCTCACACGCAGCCAAAATCAGCCCCCAATTTATAGAGCATCCCAGCTAAATTGGCTCTCTGTAAACTTTGGCAGTCACAGCCCTGGCCATGTTTAAAAATGAAAAGGTGTTACTGGGAGAAAGTATTTGCCAATGGCATAGCTGTAGTATCTAGCTCTACATCATACACTGAGTATGATGCTGTCCGTGGATTTGTCATATATGGCTTTTATGATGTTTAGTATGTTTCCTCTATTCCTACTTTGCTAAGAGTTTTGACCATGATGGGTGCTGGATTTTATCAAAAGCTTTTTCTGCATTTATTGATACAATCATGTGGTTTCTACCCTTCACTTGGTTTATGAGGTGAATCAGTTACTGACTTGTGAATATTGTACCAACTTTGCATTGCCTGAATAAATCTCACTTGTTCATGGTGTGTGATCTTTTTGACATAATTGTTGTATTTGGTTTGCTAATATTTTGTTGAGGTTTTAGCATCTATGTTCATCAAGGATATTGGTCTATAATTTTCTTTCTTTGTAGTGTCTTTATATGGTTTTGGAATTAGGATAATGCTGGCCTCATAAAATGAAATGGTAGTCTTCCCTCCTCTTAAATTTTACGAAATAGTTTGAAGAGAGTTGTTGGTTCTTCATAGAATGTTTGGTAAAATCCACCTGTGAAGCCATCTGGTCCAGGGCTTTAGTTTGTTGGGAGTTTTTTTGATTACTACTTCAATTTCATTAGGTATAATCTGTCTATTCAGATTCTCTGATTCTGTCTGATTTATTTTTGGAAGACTGTATGTTTCTAGGAATATATCCATTTCATCCGGGTTGTCCAGTTTGTTGGCACATAATTGTTCATAATATTTTCTTACAATCCTTTGTATTTCTTTGGTGTCAGCTGTTATTTCTCCTCCTTCATTTCTGATTATATTTATTTCGGTTCTCTCTCTCTCTCTCTCTCTCTCTCTCTCTCTCTCTCTCTTTGGTTTTCTCTCTCTCTTTCTCTTTTTTATCTTGATGAGTCTGGTTAAGGGTTGTCAATCTTTTTTTATCTTTTCAAAAAACCAGCTCTTGGATCCATTGATCTTTTGTACCTTATTTTAGACTCTTTTCATTTATTTTGGCTCTAATCTTCATTTCCTTTCTTCTACTCATTTTAAGCTTTGTTTTGTTTTGTTTTATTAAGTTCCTTTAACTGTGAAGTTAGATGGCTTATTTGAGGGTTTTTCTGTTTGTTTGTTTTTGAGATAGGCCTGTAATGATACGAGTTTCCCTTCTTAGGGTTGCTTTCCCAGTGTCCCACCAATTATCTTTTGACTTCTTCCTTGGTCTAATTGTGAATCCATTCATTGTTTAATAATATGTTATTTAGCTTCCATGTCTTTGTGTGATTTTCATTGTTCTTCTTGTGATTGATTTCCAGTTTCACAGTACTGTGATCAAAAGAGATGCTTGATTACAGTCTTCTTAAATTTACTGAGAACTGTTTTGTATCTTAACATGTGGTCTATTTCATATGCACCTGAAAAGTATATATATTCTGCTGCTTTGGGGTGAAATGTTCTGAAGGTATCAGTGAAATCCATTTGATCTCATGGGCCATTTAAGACGCTGTCTCTGTTGATTTTCTGCCTGGAAGATCTATCCACTGAACTCAGTGGGGCGTTAAAATCCTCAACTATGACTGTATTTCTGTCAATCTCTCCCTTTATGTCCATCAAGATTTGCTTTCCATAATTAGGTGCTTCTATGTTTGGGTGCATAAATGTTTATTAGGATTCTATCCTCTTGTTGGACTATTCCCTTCATCATCATGTAGTGTCCTTCTTGGTCTCTTACTCTAGTCTTGGTTCTAAGTCTAGTCTGTCAGATATAAATACTACTGCCACAGCTTTCTTTTTCTTTTCCATTTACATGAAATATCTTTTACCAACCCTTTATTTTTAGTCCATGTGTATCTTCTGATCTGAAATGGGTCTCTTGTAGACAACATATACATGGGTCTTATTTTCTTATCCATTCAGCTACTTTCTGTCTTTTGATTGAAGGATGTAGGTCACTTATATTTAAGGTGATTATTAATACATATGTATATAGCACCATTTCATTGCTAAGACTGTTTTCCTGTTTTGTTTTGTTTTTTTCTCTCTTTTTCTTCTTCTTAAAGCAAGCCCATTAATATTTGTTGCAGTACTGGTTTGATATTTCCAAACTCCTTTAGCTTTTTCTTGTCTTGGAAACTCCTTATTTCTCCTTTGATTTTAAACGATAGCTTCGCTGGGAAAAGTAGCCTTTGTTGTAGGCTTTGCTTTTCTGGCCTGAAATGTTTCTGTTAAGTAATCAGATGACAGTCTAGTTGGTGTTCCTTTGTAGGTAACTCTCTGCTTTCCCCTTGCATCTTTTAGCATTCTCTCCCTGTCTTTAAGCCTTGTCATTTTCATTATGATATGTCTCAGTGTGGGTCTCTTTGGGACCAACTTGTTTGGGACTCTCTGAGCTTCCTGGACTTGTGTGATTTTTCCTTCACCAGATTAGGGAAGTTTTCAGTCACTATTTCTTCAAACAGGCTTTCAATCCCTTGCTCACTCTTTTTTTCTTCTGGTATTACCATGATGCGAATGTTATGTTTCATGTTGTTCAAAATGTTTCTTAAACTCTCATTTTTTAAATTCTTTGTTTCCTTTTGCTGCTTTGCCTGTTTTTTTCCCCCTATCTTTTCTTCCTAAATATTGATTCTATTCCCTGCATCATCTAACCTATTGTTTATTTCTTCTAGTGCATTATTTATTTTTTATATTCTTTATTTCTGACTGGTCCTTTTTTACGGTTTCTTTTCTTTTTCTTTTCTTTTTTACTGTTGTGGAGTATCTTTATAATCATTATACTAAACTCTGTGATAAAGTGCTTGCCTCCATTTCTTCTAGTTCTGGAGAATTCTCTTATTCTTTCATTTGGGATCTGTCTTCTTTGTCTTCCCATTTTGGCTGTTTCTTTGTATTTTCATAGTTAAACTAACCCATTGTTAAACTGATCAGTTGTTAATCTAGTCAATCTGTAATCAGCAGTCAGGCTTAAGCACCACAGGGGTGGCAGGTGGGCCTCTTGCTTCCCCTTAGGCTGATGCCACTTAGAGAGGAGTGCCGTGCCTGAGAGTAACTGCTCCTGTAACATGGGGAATGACTCAGCACAGGGACCCTGATGGCTCTTCCTTCAGTTTTTACCCCAGAGCAACCAACCTCAGACTCCCTTCATGTGTCTACCTCTGCCAGAGCCCAGAGTGAATGGCTGCAAATGAAATTTTGTGTGTTGGTCCTTTAAAACGTTCTCTGCATCTCCAGCCTTCTCTCCCTGAAAGACAGAAACCATGTTGCTTTTACAGATGGATATTATCTGGGTTCCTTTCCTGCTCTGATGCTGTAGGCTAGGTATCCCAGCTTGGGGTTCAGACCTCACACTTCTCAGAGGGAATCCCCCAGCCACTGAAATATTCCTCTGAAACTTCAGCTGCTGCCTCTGGGAGCCTAGCCAGCCCTCTCTGGTCTCCTCTGCACTTCCTGCCAGTCATGTTGTGGCTTCTTCCATCTGTCCGTGGTTATAAGGCTTCTCTCCAGCTAGTGGTCAGCTGTTTTTCCTGGAAGATCTCACTACAATTTAGTTGTAATTCCAGATTGATCCCGGGAGGAAGTTAGTGTAGCTTCCACTCACTCCTCCCCTATCTTGGATCCTCTTCCTTGATTTTGTATTTTGAATAAAGCTAGGCAGTAAGAAAGTACTTTCAACAAAATATGTACTGAATGCCAAATTATTTCTTATATTTTAATATGTTATTTTCTGTATAGTGACTTGGGGATTTTCACACTTGTTTGTAAAATCTAAATGAATTAATCACTATTGAGTAATAATATATAAAGTACAAAGTGAAATCACACACAGCAAACTTAACTACTACTTTGAGATACAAACACAAATACATATTTAATACACAATAAATTAACCTAATTTTTCTCTGATGCAAATTAATTAGCTTTTCAGTACTGATACATGTACAAATCTGAAAGGCTAAAAGTGTCTGCTCTATTCTTATATGCCATTTTCTCCAAAATGCAGATTTGTTCAAGACAACCTTAAAGCCATGCTTGCTCTCAAGACATGTGTACAGTGGGACAAGCACTCTTTGCACTCATACAGACCTAAATTTTAGGGCTTAAAAATACCATCTCTGTGACTTGAAAAGTTTAATTTCTCTGAGCTTCAGCTTTCTCATTGAGAAACTAGCAAATAGAATAAACTCATAATTTTACATTTTTAGATGCTAAACGGATCAGCAGGCAATAAAAATTTACAAGGAGAGAGGGCAGAATAACACATATTTTCTGCCACTTGATTTTTACTTAAACACATTTTCCCACAGTCAATAAAAGGCAATAAGAGGCAGAGCTGTGGCTACCTGTCCAAAGAATGTTTGTCTTGGGATAGCCAAAGTGAAGAGCAACCCTGGTCAGAAACCACAGAGAAGAAGAGGGAGATTCTCAAAATAGTAAAAAACAAAAAACAAAAACACCCTAGTACAAGTCCTTCCATTGACTGGTGAATTGATGCAGAAAAATATGAGAACTGGTCACTTCCCTCCTTTTTTTTTTTTTTTTTTTTTTTACTTTTTTGAGATGGGAGGTATGGATTTTATATTGTTTGTTGATTTTAAAAATTATATATAGTTAGGTGTGACTGACTGAAATACAATATAGAAGTTCTCATGTGATACTTTTCAGACAGTTAAGCCTACATCCCCAGTTAAATCTTTTTTGATTTCCAGCACCCAAGGTTGGTTTTATATGCACTTGAAATTCACATAGATAACATCATATGTTAATTTATTTTTGTGCCTAATTTTTTTCATTAAACATATTTTTTTATGTTCATTCATGTGGTTGCATGTTTCAGTAGCTCATTCCATTCTGTTGGTGAATAACATTCTACTCCATGAATATGCCATTGTTTGCTTGTTCATTTCTGTGTTGGTGGGCATTTATTATTTTACGATTGTGGCTACATTAAATATTGCTGCTATGAATATTCTTGCACAAGTCTTTTCATGCACACTTTCATTTACCTAAGTATTTTATCTACTTCAGTCCACACAAAAAAATTAATTCAAAATGAACCATAACTTAAATGTTAAAGCTAGAATAAAAAGATTGTAGATGAAAATGCTGAAGAATAATCTTCATAAGTTTGGTTTTATCTTAGAATACTATCTTTGAACATCAAAAAAACACTAAGTACTAAAAGTTTTGCCTTCATTAAAATAAACCCTTTGTTTATCAAAAATCACTATCAAAATTAATAGAACGTCACACACTGAGGGATTATACATAAAGTATATATGTGAAGTACTTCTATAATTTAGTCATAAAAATAATTAAAATTGGGCCTCTGCCACCATATTCCTGAGTGGAACTGGGTCTTGGGAACAATGAGAAGTCACTACAGGATTTTAGAACATGATGGGCATGGGAACATTTATCATGTCATTCTCCAAGTGACACATGCCTCTCACACACGCTGACACAGGAGAACATCCAACAAGGGGAGAGACCCTGACTATTGGTGCCAGCATCCCCTGTGTGCAACAGGGCTGGCCAAAATGCCTTGTAACTGACTTCGTCCTTCAAAACGTGTGTTTACTATAAAGTAAATTAGTGTTTGTTTAACTTTTTAGAGTTTACTCTCCAAGACAAGAAGACACATCGAAACATCAAATAGTTCAGAAATTGTCCCCAGATAAAATGTGCCTCATTTGAATCCTAGGCCCAAAATGACTTCACTGATGTATAACAGAGGCTTAATTCAACCTCTCCAACCGCAGTTCCCTCATTTGACAAATGCTGTAGCATTGTGAGGATGTAGAAAATGATGCACTTGGAGTACTGAGCTCATATTAGGCACATAATAAATATCCATGATGTTAACCATTATAATTATTTTCTTGCTAGCTGGACGTTGACCTGCTATTCTAATTATTCTTCTTATCCCCAGTATTGTTCTCCACATTTGAAATCTCTAGACCACTTATAGTTATCCTTCCAAAACAGCTGCAGCAACCATTGTTCCTGCTCTCAAAACTGCAGTGATTTCCTTTTACTTTCAGAATAAACCATCACCCTAAGCCTTCAAGCCATAATTTTTTCCATTATTCTGCATTGTGCACTGTGTTAAAAAGTAAACTATTGTGAAGTCCATGGCAAGGCTCCTGACTCCACTTTTTTGTTTAAGCTGTTCTTTCTGCTTGAAAAGTTCCCCATGTCATTTCTTGAAATCCCACCCTACTATTTCTGCGTCCTCTGTCACCCAATGCACTCTCCTCCTGAACTATCACAGCATCGTATGGATATTTATGGTCACCCAATGACATCAACATCTGTCACACACACACACACAATTTTTTTTCCGGATTATTGCTGTCATAAATTCATGTTAATTGATGATGAGGAAGGTGCAGACTATTATTCAGTGTCTACAATATACCACACATTTTAAAAGTTTATAACCCTCAACATATCTAACTTTTGTAACACTTCTAAGTAAGATGGGCCTATGTACTTAAAAGGAGCAGGAGGTGCAGAGCTTTTAAGTAACACTCTAAGATCATACAGTAAGTGGAAAAAATCAGCTTTTAAGCCCATGTTTGACTTGAAAGCTCACTCCCTCACACCAGCCTGCATCAAATGTACCTTCTCCTCCAGCCAGATTATAAATTCTATGAAATCAGGGGAAACTTCTTATTCAACTCGGCATGGCCTCCATTCCCTAGCCTCGGGTCTATTTTTCAACACAGAGCTACCCACTGTGTTATGCATTTTTACATGTATTTCCAGCGCTGCTGGGGGAACTGAGACAGGTGTTATTACCGATGCGGTGTGAATGCAGATAGGGAGACTGAGACAAAGAGCACCTGGTAAGCTGTTCCAGGCCATGTAGCAAGTGAGTGGCAGGGCTGGGTCTGAGGAAACCGGAGCCTCGGTGAGCAGCACCTGGGAGCCAGGTGCTAGTTTCAGCTCAGGGGCTGCCAGCAGGCGATCAGGAGGCCGACAGCGCGGCACTCCAGGTCTGGGCACAGGGCAGGTGTGTAAGAAGTGCCGCAAAGGACATTTCTAAAGGCAAAAGGAGGGTGTGAGCTCCAACCAGCAACCCCCCTTAGAGACGGCTGCACCAGCTTAGGCCCCAGCTTTTTCGTCAGTTGCATTCTGTTTTATCCAATTTTCTTCTAAAGTTTGAAATGTGCAAGATTTCATAGGAGATGTTACGAAAAATGTCTATTTTTACACTTAATTTGCACTTCCTGAGCTGAGAATTTTAGGAGACCTAACGTTGCCTTCTGGAAAATCCTGTCTACGTCGTTTGAGGCCTTTTATTCTTAGGAACCATCTGGTGGGAAACCTGGGGTATCAGTCAGACACTAAATTTATCTTGTTTCTTTTCTTTACAGCTTATTTCTTCCTCTCCTTCCTTTCCTTTTATATGGTTCTAGAGAACTTCCTTGCTCTCATCTCCTTTCTCTCGCTAGCAGTCACGGTCCCGCTTTATTAGCACATGGGCTCGGATGATCACTTACCGCTCACGAAAAGCGTGCTTTGGATGGACATCATTCTGCCTCCAAACCTCATCTATAATTTAGGATACGATTAATTCATCTGTGTCTGGTTCACAGTAAATGTTTAATAAAATGATCACAATTACCACTATTGTGGCTTATGAACTATTCGCGTTGATAACAGTAAACAAGGGGCACTTTCAAGATATACTCAAGATACAGAAGTGAGAGGGAGATCGATGGCTTACCAAAGGTCAGGAAAATATAAAATGTAGAGGAAAAATGTACTGTGTATTGGGGCTCTAGTGTACAAGTATGAGCACATTTACCTTACACACACAGACCTGTCTGTAAATACTGCCACCTGTCCTTTCCCTGACGTGACATCCGGCCGGCGAGTGGGAACGTCCGCAGGCGTGCTTGAGGGTGCAAGGCCACAGGAGACACCAGGTGCTGGGCAGAGAGGGGACCCAGCAAGGGGCAGACGGGGGGAAAGACAGAAACTTCACAGAAACTCCCCTTCATGGAGTTTGAGAAGTATGTATGTATGGAAAAGAAAGTTAAGGACTCGGGTTACCTAGAATTTACGTTTATGTACATGGATTACGTTTGATTCGTCAGAATTCCTCTCTGGGAAGAACCACACGAGACAGCGAGGTGTTTCACACAATCACCTCTGTTCTTCACAGCAATTCTGCATGGAAGGCAGATGCTTGTGCCACGTTTTCTGAGAACATTAAGGTTGCAAGATATAAAACTCCACCTGCAGCCGTACTGCTAACCAGATGTGCTGAACGCAGGTCCTTCCCAAAGCCCAGCCTGCCTGCTCAGGGCCCGGTCCATCCCTCCAGGCACTGGAGGCGGCTCGAGGTTCACGGCCACAGGGGCTTCAACTGAGGCCAGTGGCACCCGTGCCGCTGCAGGCACATTGCCACTCCTCCGTCTACTACTTTGAACCGCTCTCACACGGGCTCCATTGGTCCCCGAATATTTAGATTCTAACCCAGCAAGGTCTCATTTGGTTACTCTTTAGACTTAGTAATCGGCCTCCAGACAGCTGGACAAAGTGGAAACCTTCTCCCCCGAGGGGCGGAGAGAGGGAGCCAACCACTCTCATGCTCGACCAACTGACCACCGCTGCTAACTCAGCTGCAAGTCCCGTCTTCCCGCTTCCCTGAAATAATCATTACCGTCAGTGCTGATTTTAGAATGCTGCGCTTCATTCTGTACACTGCTTTTACATGCATGAGTTATTCTAAGAGTCACAGATGCTTCATGATATAGAGTACCACAGGGAACTTGGAAAGCAGCTGTAGAAAGAGCTAATCAAGTTGCTACCGAAAAACAACAGTGATAATAAGAAATTCCTAAATTTTTTATTCATGTGTTTTCATTGTATTGATTTTAGTTAACATTATAAAATGGAATTCCTTTTTGTGACTACATAAACTTAATTATAACAAAAGCTAGAATTTCTCAACCAACTATATGCACTGGACTTTGTATTTTATACACATTATCAATTAATTGTTACTTAAAAATATTAAACAGGTAACGTTTTTCTTGTTATACCAATCAGAAAATAAGGTTTCAGAGACTGAATAGCTTGCTCAAGATAATTTGATAAGTTTATACTATAAAATAAACCATTTCTTCCGTATGTTAAATTTTATATGCCCTTCATTTTTTACTACTATATGTAACACTAAAATAATCTTCATATATTCAGTTATTTTTTCTTTCATAGTTCCTTAGGTTAGTTTACAAAAATCAATACTACTAAATCAATATATACAAATGTACTTCATAAATCTATTGATAGGTTTAAGAATAAAATGCTCCCAAGTACCCAGCAATAATTTACACGTAAAGCAGCTATTCATTTCACTGAACAATTGTGAGATTCAGCTGAAACATGGTGCCTCATTATTGTTTTAATTTTCATTCCTTTGAGCACATCTTTTTCCATCGGCAACTAAGCATGTGTCTGCATTAATCCTTTACCACTTGCCTATCCTAGTCGTACTGTTTTTCTTAAGCACGTGCAGAGACTCTGTAGTTATATTGATGCTGGGTTGTGTGTGAACATGTGTACATGCATGTGTGTGTGTGCGCATACCTAAGAGGTAGTTTAATGATCACCTCCAAAGCAAGCCTAGCCCACCCAGCACCCGTTGCCCCTCTTCCAGTCGCAGCACCTGTTCACCTTGAGCCGTGACCCTCCCCACTGGGTCCGAGGGGTTTCTTTAGGTGCCGCCGGCACTGGGTCCTGCATCCTCCTAACAAAGTAATGGGCTAAGGTCTGGGAACCTAGTTCAGAACGAAGGTAATCTTGCCCAGCAATGTGGCCGGGACTCTTGGGAATCAGGTCCTCTCCTTGCTCTGCCACACCTAAGCCAGTAATACACAGCCTTGTCACTCACAGGGCCACCTTTTTCCTCAGGGAAAGTTCCCTGGGAATTAAGTCACCACTGGAGAAAGCAGAATAGAAACAGAGCGAGGCATCATTGGGGTTTCCATTCTGAGACAGACACACCCTACACAGGCTCTTTTCAGTCATGGGGACTCATTAGTGTGGCCTCATGTGACCTGTCACTGGCTCTCACACACTGCCTGGTCCATTTGAGTCCACCTCTCGCTTCCCGTTCACAGGCCTCCGTGGTTCTGATGACCCCTTTCCTGAGCCGGGCTTCCCACCAGGCCCCATCTACCTCCCGCCCCTCCGTCCATTGCTATTGCCCAGGGTGCGCACGGTGGTTCCGAGTCCAGCCTGAAGTCTTCAGAAGAGTGCTCCCCAGTGGCCACCACCCTGCCCCTTGCTGATTTCTTGACTTTGGTCCCTCCTCTACCTTCTTTGCTCTAAGTCTTCTCACTATACTTAGACATTCTCATAAATGGCACCTGAATGTCAACATTCTACATTTCAACCCCCTGGAGCTGAGGCTGCTCGCCACCGGCAGCCATGTCCCTCCTGTGGAGTCCCTATCGATGGTCAGGACAGGAGCCCAGTGTCATGCTCAGCTTTAACTTCCAAGCATAAAGCAGGAACCCGAAATGTCTTATTCCCTCAGTGACTGCATAAATTCATTTTACCCATGTTGTGACATATTTCAATCATCCCTGAAAAGGAAAGCATCTATTTTTACTTACATGTGACATATTTACACGATACTACACAAAGAACTCCAGGTGTCTTTAGTGCTACACTTTATTGATGTGAATTTTATTAAAATGCATTATTCATTGCCTACGTTCATGACTTGTACAACTACAGCTACTGCGGAAACTTAAGCTACCTAATAAATAAGATTCATATTGTAAGGTCACAAGGGATCGTGACAACCAGAAAACTGCAAACAAATAAATGCTTCCATCCAATTATGGTACCAAGCACCTGAAAGGCAAACCACCAAGAAGCTGAAGAAAATGCATCACCCCTTAGAACCATCCTTTGGATTGAACAGATGTTTGTTTTTTAATAGAAATGTCTTTCTGACCAAATCCGATTGGGAATTAAACACAGTTGAGAATTAACACAATATTGTCTCCACTTTGATCACACTGTCCTTTTTGATGGCATTCTCTGGCTCTATCAGGGAAGCTGTGCTGTAATTCCTATTTAACCCTTTTTATCTGAAGACTTTGATATTTCAGCTTTGGTTAATTGACAGCAGGATGGCTTTGTAATAAAGAAAAACATTTTTCTGAGAAAAACTGGTTTTTCCTGTATTTCCTTCACTAACCCTTCTGATGAGCACCTTAAAAAGCAGGTAACGGAATATTCACCCCTCTCTCCCCTTTCCCTCATGCAGAGCGCAGGCTCCGGACAAGGGTACCTTCTTGGCTGCATGGGAAACTACTTACTCATCATTTTCTTTCTAAATATTTTGATTCTTATTTTCAAATGGTGTTGTCAAAAGAATATACCATTCTAGTCTGAAAACTTGGGATTGAAGTTCAAGCTCAACTTTTGATTAATCTATTTGCTGGCCTCTAAATATTTCTTCATCTCGTTAAAAAGTTTTGCAACAATACTTAAATTATATAATGATGTCATTTCTGTCCTCCAAGTAGATTATGAATGTCATTCATCCAGAAGCTATGTCATGTCTGCATGCTTGTTCAGTCATGATGAGTAATCTATATATGTTATTATCATTTTGTAAATACAGCTATTGCTGTGTTGAATATAAGAATACGAAAGTTCAATGAACAGGTTTTATCTAATTTTATTTATTCTCTAATAGCATTGAGAATAATTTACATATGAAATCACATAATCTCTTTTCTTTACAAAAAAGGTTATTTTTTTCAGAGTTCTTCAGTTCACTCACATATACTCACATGTATATACGCCTTGCCTGTAAACATATTATAATTGCAGATTACAGACTAATTAGAGTGTTATTTATGCTTGAAGATTATGTACTAATTATATGTGAAGTTATTATGGGAAACTTGGCAAAGGCTATGTGAGCAATTGCTATAAAGTTATAAGTGGATGCTGTTTGATTTTATGATTATTTGAACCATATGAAATAGCAAGTTGCCAAAAATCAAACCAAAACGGTGTTGTGAACTTGCTGTCCATGTCCATTCAATAACACTGAACCTTAATAATGCCCAAAGCATGGCTTGTTGCGGCAGCCCCAGGGCAGAGCTCCTGCCTGTGACCAGGAGACGCCACTGCTGTGAGACCTGTCACAGACGCCGGTTGGGAGTTCAGAGGCATGGAGTTAAGGGACTTGCGAGTTACTCAATAAAACGTGTAGCTTTGTAATAATGGCTACATGTAAACACACACATACTAACAGAATAAAGGAAGCATGGGCTTGCGATGTGACTAAGCAGCTGTAACACATCTACATGTCACCTCGTCACCTCTCCACATCAGCTGTGTGAGGGTCCTCCTAGGAGGTGGCGTTTTCGTTTCCGAGATAAGGGACCCCGAGACCAAGAGACTTGCAGCCTTGTCACACAAACAATGAGAGGGAGGAGAAAGTTCTCCCACCTGAAGTGTGCCTCCAGGTCTGTTCGCTCTAGAATCATTTTCAGAGACGAAGGAAGCCAGCTGCTCATTCTCCCTCGATGTCTTCCCCTCGGCCCCGAACACAGCCCCGACAGTGCACGTCTTCCTTTCTTTCCATCCCATCTCTGGAAGAGGAACCATCTCACCTACTTTCATCTTCTTGGAGGCCCTGCTTCCTATTCCTTCCCTTTATATTCAACTGCCCCCTTCCTTCAGTCACATTTCCCTGGCTTGCAAATACAAGATTCTGCGCACACTGCAAAACATCTTTCATACTACCTCTTCATAACTCTATTAACCCATCTTATTTCTAGTCAACATCAACATCATGTACGAGTGTCCTGTGTTCAGTTTCTCCACTTCATTGTCACACATCAGCTTACCATGCCTTGGAGTCCCTCCCTTTAGTCTCCCCAGGCCACTGGCCCATTCTCTGGTGCACTGCACTTTAATGCAATTCTCTATGATGCACACGTATGTTCTTGAAAGGATCCACTGTCTTCACATATAGGACACACCTGCCTCCCACTGCCCCTCCAATGCCTAAACTACTGTCAGTCTGCCCTGCTAGAGTTGACGTTTTCTCACCCTTAGTTCCTAGCACCTAGTACATTTCTGGCAGATAATCTTAAGTTATGAGACTTAACCTAGACAGGAATTGGGGTGTCTTGTGGGAAAAGCTATTGTCCCTATGTCATCATGAGAGCCACTGAGGATCAGTGGGACAAAGAGTGAAAGAGACAGAAGAATGAGGACAGAATGGTATCCACTGTTGAAGAGTGACATGTGTTTGACACTGTATGGGAGTGTGAGTCTGTCATCATGTGCTGGGGGGGGTGTGTGTGTGTGTGTTGTTTGTACAATAGATTGTGTGTGTGTACGACAACTGTCATGCATCGGTCTTTGGGTGGCCGCATCCGTGTTAAGACATCAAGGCGGCTGCTGCCCCACGTCTGCTCGCAAGCAGTGGGGAAGCAGGGCAGAGGGAAGTTCCGTGCTTTGGCGCCCACCCTGGCAATTGCAAGGCACAAGCACAAATGTCCCATTACGTCTGACATCAGTATTTTAAAGTTTGTATTCATGTGAGGGAATTAAACACATTTTTGTCTTGGACATTTTTGGGAGCTGATAAAAATAGCCCAATAAATCACAGGTTCATGTACCTTCAATGTGTGATACAGTCTAAGGGGTCGTCTGCAGAGTTTCAGACTCTTTCCCAGACAAAGGGGTTGGTAAAACAGACATGAGTCATTCTTGGCAGGAGTGGCCCGAGCCTACTAAATACCTGCTACATGAAGATGGTGATGGGAGAGAGAAAAGTGTGCTCCATCTGACACCATGAGCAGAACAGAAACAGTTATATGAAGTTAGGCTTTGCTGTTGTCATAAATACGTTAGTGATGACACCTCTGACTTTTAAGGAACAGAGGAAAAGGCAGCGGGTGTGACACAAAAAACAGGAAGGACAGGCTGGCTGAGCCATTTTATTAGCCTGGTGTGGCCACAGGCGGGTAAAATGCGAACAGCCTTCCTGCCAGACTGTCCCAGGCGTTAGGACTTGAGTGGACACGCAGTTGAGTAGCCATAACCTTGAGCTTTGCTGTACGTTCCTGGATTCAAAGGTCGGCCCTACTGCTCACTGGCCATGCGAGAGGCCGCAAGTCACCCAGGCTCTCTGACGCCGACCCCAGGGTAAAGCCACTTCTATCTCAGGGCCGTAGCATGGGGATGCCCACACTCTGCTTTGGGAGAAATAGAGATAAATATGTAAAATACACCGCTTGACACACAATAAAACACTCAATATTTACTGTTTTTAAAAATTATTAATGCAATTACTTGTTGGTATCTCCGTGATTCTTATCATTAGGTTGGAAAATACACTCTTTTCCATTTTCTGCGTAAGAAAACTGTGGTTCGGGGAACTAAGTTGTTTCCTAATAGTAACGCAGGGTCCATACTGCCACTGCCTTTCAATAGTCGGAAGAAACCTGCAGTGTCCCGCACCCAAGGTAATGCACGCCCCGGACTCTCGCCATGTCCCCGCTCCTCCACAGAAGGAGGGGACTTAGGGTGCTCTCTCTTCTGCCTGGGTGCCACCCGTTTTGAAGCTCTTTGTGTCCAGCCTGCCTCTGCTACCCTCTGGCTCCTACGATGAGCACTCAGCACAGTCCCCTGGGCAGGCCCGTCACACCCTCTCCCGCTCCCCACAAGTCCTGGCCGAGCCCCACTGCCGGACGCATGGCAGTCTAGCCAGAGGTCAGGTCTCTGTGGGGAGAAAATGTAGGCCCCACAAATTGGACCAGACTCTTCACACCCCACCCTGACTGAGCATGGTCCACATCGTACGCTGTTTGCCCCGTCCTCCGCTGCCCCTGTCCTCGGACACCCTAACCCCTGATCACTTCCAGCCTCCCAGGTAACCACCGTGCCTAAGACGTATGCTTCATTCTGTCTTCTTTCCACACTAACAGGACTCGGCATGCTCCTGGACTCCGTGTGCCTCCAGTCACAGGGAAAAACACCCCTTCTATCTGGTGCACAGGCCGGCTATCAGAGATTTGCCATCTCACAGAGAGTGAGTGCTAAGACTTAACCCTTGCTATTTCTCCACCCCATCCTTCGCAGCCAGTAAGTTACCATTCCAGCACACACTGTGGCCATGCAGACCCATCATACAAGGCTCCCAGGAAGCAGGGGAAACCAGGCAGACATGTCAGCACATGACCAACCATGAAATTACATGACATTCCGTGGGACAGAAAACTGGAAACAGCAAGTAAACAAAGCAGAGAGACAATAACTCAGACACAGACAGCAGTACGGAGGTTAGTTAGCAGAGTGAGGGGTTTTCGGGAGGTGAGGAAGAGTAAAAGGGCTCAAATATATGGCAACAGAAGGAGATTTCACTTTGAGGGATAAAACTGCAATATACAGATGATGTGTTACAGAACTGTATGCCTGAAGCCTAGATAATTTTATGAACCATTATCATCCCCATAATTTTAATAAAAAACAAAATATTTAAACTAGAAAATTATTTAGGCTGAGTAATAATAAAAAAAGCAAGTATTCACTTTACCCTTTGTTTAAATGTCAACAGGATGTTTAAATTACATTTTGACCTTGACAGATGTCATGATGGTAGGTAGCATTCTTAGCTCAAACATCTGATCTATTTCCTACATGTTACACTATAATTTTTTTTGCAAAATCAACATAAATGTTGCAATAAACGGAATCTCTTCATGAAAAGAAAACAAAAACAAGGATACTTTCCAAGATGTGGGTAGGCAACCAAAATGGAGACATTATATTCATTCTCAGGCTCCCTCTGGCTCTCCCTGGATCCATCGTAAGCCAAGGCTCTGATCTGGCTTATTTTGTTTTGTTTTAGTCTGACCTTCTCGCTCGGGAGGACAGTGGCCAGGTGGTGCCAGAGGGGGACGGAACAACGTTCCACAAACTGCGCCCTGCCCTCTCGGGCAGGGACTCCTTTTATTCCAACAACAACATCTTTAACACTGGGAGGGGACAAGATGCACAGAGGCATTTTCAGAAAGTGCCCCAAGGGGTTTAAGGGTGGCATCATTTGGATGTCACTCCCATTCCTGAAGTGACCGGTCTGTGGCTGCACTGCTACTTGCATTGCAGTAGCATCGATTTCTCTGTCGTGGAAAAGTGATGTCAGCCAGCAAGGACCTGGGCTCAGGGGAACGTGCCACTCTTCATGTCCTTAAAGACAAGACCAACCCATCCCAGCCACAGGCACTGAGGTGTTTCCCTGGGCCCTCCTGCCAGTGCACAGAGCACCTACCAGCTGACATCACACCCTTTGGGTGCAGCTCCAGCTCCCAGACACTTGACATCCACCTTCCTCTCCATTCCCTCTTCCCCGGTCTCCCAAACTTTAGGAGCAAATCCCCCGTTTTCTTCTTTCTTCCATAATGGCCCTGGATACTGGCCAGGAAGAATTTTAATTATATTAAAAAACTAGATTGCAAATCATTTCAAACACACAAGCTGGCTTCCTTCTCTATTTTCCAAGGTCAGATGAAATTCTTCATAAGTACAATGACCAGTGACCCACTCCCAGAAAGGAAAGCTGTTTTATCCAGTCCAGAAAAGATCCATATAGCTTGCAGAAAAAACAAAGAATTTGAGTTTTTATTTTAAAAGAATTCTTAAAATCTGCTTTTCATTGGAAGTCCAAATTGGGTTGCAAAACTAATGGAAACTGATAAACATTTATAGAATTACAATGATTTGAAACAAAATAAATAGATGCAACTTAGGACTGATGTTTTGTGTAATTCTGAGCATTGAAAAGGCACAGTTTTGGCTTCTGAACCAGTCTCTCACAATTTCCTATTTGAAACTAATGAATGAATCAACTTGAAACTAATTAAAAATCCAAACTCATCATTTCCGTGCCAAAGCATGGTCCATGGAAGGCACACGCCTTCTTGCCCAGCTTCACTCTTAAGGTTCACCACCAGGTTTTACCCGCAAGTCTCAGGGTTAGCCACTAAGCGTTTCTATACACCTCCATTCTTAGCCTCTTAGGTCCTAAGTTCCAGCATCCCAGCATAGCACTTAGGAAAATGGACTTTAGAGCAACGTGGGTTTAAGTCCATTTCTACCACTTATCAGCTGTGTAAATTCAAGCAAGGTTAACTTCTCAAAACCTCAGTTTCTACATATTTTAAACTGGGCTAATGATACCTACCATCTGTTCAGTTAAGATTAAACAAATTAACATATGTACATGGGTATGTGTGCATATTTGACATATGAAAGTGGAGTACTTTGGAATATCCCATTACATAGATATTTAAAGTACATAGTACAAGATAGTTAAAATACATGTCACTGAATTAACTTACTGCTTTTAATATACTAACTATAAGTATGCTTTGTTTTTCCACCACCCAAAACCACAGCGGAGCTCGGCGCTGCCTACGCTGCGTGAGACGGAACGCCGTGTCCTCCATCCCACCAGGCACTTCTAAGCCCCGGCCCCGCCCAGCCGCCCGCCCACCCCAGGCGCACTCACGTCCGGAAGGCTGGCAAAGCAAAGACTGCCCGCACTTGCAAAGCCATCGGTTCCCCAGCCGGGTCCAGAGATGTAAGGGGAAGGACAGTGAGGAATCTCTGCGCTAACAGCAGCAGGCAGCACGGGGAGGTGAAGAATCTGTTACCTGATGCGAACTGCTCATCCACGTAGGGTGAACGAACTCGCTAAGGGGGCCACTTAGGCCCTGGGCGAGGACCATTTACCGAGCGGTACCCGGGGCCTGAGGCTGCTCGGAAGCGCCTGCTCACCCCGGGCTGCCAGCTCATGACTAGGAAATGACGGGTAATTAATCCACACTCTGTATGCTGCATGCTGCCATTTATGGAAGTTTAAAGCTTAACAACCAAATAAGGTATTACTTGTGAATACAAAGTGAGCCAACAATGAACATGTATTTCAGGACAGTGTTGCTTCTGCAGGCGGAAAAGGTGATGGGGCTTAAGACAGGCATAAACGTCAATGGCTGTGTTGTTTTTAAACAGAATGGCTTCATAATCATTTTTTAAATATTACATGCATTTTATACATTTGCCTTTTTTATCCCACTCCATAATTAATTAAAATATAATTAAAAGCAAAAAGAAGTAGGGAAAAAATTATAGAATTTGCACTTCTGGCTATCTGTCATATTGACGTTTATTTTCTTTTGCTGGCCTACTATGAATCTGAATGCGTTTATATAAACCCTCTAAATTATTTTGATCACTTTATACCACTACAACGTAATATCTTTTCTTATTCATTTTAGATTTTTAGGAAACGTTTAGGTAAACCAACCAGTCTTTGGTCACAAAAATACTGGTCCATGGGCTGCACCTGCTTTAACCCACAGCAGTTAAAACCTGATGGGGTCCCGTCAGGGGGGCCCCATGCCTTACAGTTCGCCAGGAAGCCCAGGTACCCTGTGGCCCTGCTGCCAGGGGCTTCCCTGTTGGTCACACGTGTGTGATTATGGTGCACCTGAACTGGCACGCAGGCTGGGAGCCAGTGGCTCAGTGTAGGAGGGGACAAGCCCTCGTGCCTCAGAAAGGGTTCCAGCCATGTGGCTCCAGCCACACACCATGCAACCTTCTTTTTTAATCCTCACCTGAGGACATGTTTATTGACTTTAGAGAGAGAGAGGGGAGAGAGAGCAGCATTGTTTGGCTGCCTCCCTGCAAGCACCCTGACCAGGGATGTAACCTGCAACCTAGGATGTGTCCCAACCAGGGTTGGGACCCGCAGCCTTTTGGTGGACAGGGCAACGCTACCACCACTGAAGACACCGCCAGGGCCGTGCTTACTTTGTGACCATTCTTACATTCCACCTCCTCCTTCTGAGAGTACAATTCTCATAGTTACGTATGCTTTGTAATTCCTCTCGAGGACAGGGACATGTGGCCGGGTGGCAGGAGGGGAAGTGTTGTACCAAGGCAGCTAAGGCAGCTGGAATGAGAGCAGAAATTAATGATTCAGAGAATGTGAGTAAAGGCATTGGACTGCCTCTGTGGAATTAGCAATGAGGTGAGTTCTTGTGGTTGAAGTGAGCCCACATTTTTCAGAGTTGACAAAGTCACCTGCAAACACATTATGGCATGAATAACGGAAATGGGGCAAGGTTTGCCTGTGAGCCATGTGTTGCTTATTCATCACATTTGGACAACACTGAGGAAATGGCACATTGGCCTGATGCTTGTCAGTGAGGAGGGGAACTGACAGCTACTTCTAGCTCCGCATGTCCAGCGCTCCAACGGTCCACTCAAGAGGTGGGGGTAGGGAGACAACATGGTAGCACCATTCAGTGCATGTTAGATCACCGGGACCTGAGGACCATTTTCTATGGTTTCCAAGGCTGTTGCAAAAGGCAGGATGTGGTAAGCGTCAGAGGAAAGTGTCTTTCATGGTTTTAAAAATAAACACTGGTATGAGTACAACTTCCAGTCACTGTGATAATGACCACTGTTACATTTAGACCCTTGCCCTCTGACAGACTTTTGCTTTTATTGTTATTTATTTTTAAACTAAATGTATTGGAGCAACATTGGTTAATAGCATCACATAGGTTTCAGTGTGGATCTCTGCAACACATGATCTGTATGTGGCATTGTATGCCTATGTCCTTCCCGCACCATGTATGTGGCCCCCTTTCCCCTTGGCTTTGGTTTTCATGTCCTCACACATAAATCTCACCACAGCGTGAGTCACTGCACCTAATGGGATACCTTTTCCTTACATGTGCACATCATAGCCACCGAGACAAAAGCAGATGAGGTACTGTGATGTGTAACTGTAATGGAGAGGCAACACCATACTTTGGTTCAGGGCAAGTACTATGGAATGCGGCATCCTAAATTCAAATCCCAGCCTTTTTTCTATTATTTGCATAATGTTGGAAAGGATCTTTTACCTCTCCTTGCATAGGGACCTCCCTGGTAAAATGGTGTTAATACTATTACTTCTTTCCTGGAGATTTTTATGGATCTTAAAGTAATGAACACATGTACAGTGGTCAGAACAGTGCCTGACAATCCACACTCAGTGTTAGCGATTCATTTTCTGTCATGATCAAGCCGTTAGTTTGCCAAGGCCTCTGCTAAGGAATGCAGATTTAGTCATTCTGGGTGAGGTTCAACATTCTGCACCACAAGCAAGTTTTTGGTGATTCTGCTGCCGGTACCATTTAGCCTGCATGTGACCAATAAGCCTTAGTTAGCACGGCCTCTTGTGCTGGTGCCATTTAGCCTGCATGTGACCAATAAGCCTTAGTCAGCACGGCCTCTTGTGCAGGTGCCATTTAGCCTGCATGTGACCAATAAGCCTTAGTCAGCACGGCCTCTTGTGCAGGTGCCATTTAGCCTGCATGTGACCAATAAGCCTTAGTCAGCACGGCCTCTTGGCTCAGCAAGCGCTTCATTCCCTTCTAGAATAGGTGGCATTCCAACTGCACGCCAGGTGCGTCGCCAGGCCGTGGGAACATGGCCTTGCGTGCAGGAAGCTTCTTCCCAGGCGCAGCTTGGGGGCTTGTTCCAGCCTTCCCTGGACGGAGGTTGCCCCTCTTGCCTCAGAATCTTTACTCCGTGTTAACTGAAGAATGTGAACCAAGAACACCTTTTGTCAGCTGGCGTCCATCAACACTCCACTTAAGTCCAATGTGCTCTGCAAAGGGCTAACCGGCTCTTTCCTTATTAGGGCCAGAAACACTTGGCTGGCTCCACACACCTCGTTCACCAGGGCAGGTGCCCTACCCTGTTGTCATCATTCTCTTGGGTCCTGGATGACACCATGAGAGACATATTTAGAATCCTCTTGATCAGAAGTCATTTCCTTCTTGAAGTCTGATTCCCCATCTCACAGTATCACTTTCCTAGTGAACTGAACTCCGTAAGAAATGTCCCCAAGATTCAGGTCAGTGTCTGATACTTATCTGTACGTGATGAGGGCCACAGGACTAAGAATAACAAGTTGTCTTAGGCAGGGTTCTCCCAGAAGCCAGCAAGGATCTCAGTGGGAACAGTTACTCATAGAGGAGCTTCCTGGGCTGACAGGGTTGACAGCGAGACAGAGCAGGACGCAGTCAGTTCAGAGTGCACACCTGCCCGCCAGCCCCCCGGAGACAGGATGGCGTGCTCTCTAGCTCTGTTCCTGTTGAAGGGAGAAGAGGCTGGAGTCTCCACACAGCAAACCTTAATTCTGATGCAGGCGCTGTCTTCTTGTCATCGCCTTAAGCCCCGTCCCAGACGCAGTGCTGACCGAGGCAGGCACCTGGCAGAGAAGCGCAGAAGTGCGCTAGGAGGAGCCCGAGACGTGCACAGGCACGCTGACTGTAGGCAAACGAGTGGACACGCATGTACAGTACCTGTTACTTAAGCACAGGTTACTTGCTTCTCAAGATAATGAGTTATTTATGTAAAGTAATCACACTCGTAACTTCATATTCTAATTCTACCCTGTACGGTGTCAGGCGCTGAGGCCCTTGCAGAAGATACAAAGGTAAAAAAGACGTGGTACTGCCTTAAGGAACATTAGAACTTTATGGGGTTCAGACATACTAACCCTGAACACGAGTCTCAGTACGCAGAATATTTTAAGCCTAAGGCATTTGAGAAAATGGAAGGAGCAGGAAGGCCACTCCTATCAGCCCCTCTCCCTAGCCTTCTCCGCTGAAACAGGCTGTGAAGCCCTCCTGGGAGAGTTGCCCACCCTACCGTGCAGAGAAAGAGAACACCCTAATCTCAGAAGACAAAGGGACACTGATAAGAACTCAGTGAATACAGTAGCTAAATTCCCCTCAGTTACCTACACTTCTTAGCTCACAGACTGCGGCCTGTCACATTTCTTCATGACAGTCAGCTCTTCACAAAACTTAGCAAAAAATATTTAGGTTTAACTCCTTCTTTGGGTCTGATTTCCTTACTAAGGCTCACATGTTACATATAACTTATAATAAACTTGTATGCATTTCACATATTAATCTATCTTTGTCAGTTTAATTTTCAGATCAAGCCAGGGACCCTAAGAAGGTCAAAGAAAGCTTTCTCCTCCCTCAAAAAACTTAATAGTTTCATGCAAAACTGTAAGTAATGGCAGAATGTAAATGCTGGGACAGAAACACACATGCATACATCACATCCCATGCACACATCACATCCCATGCACATGTGCGCGCACATACACGTAGATACCCCAACAGCTAAGTGCTCTGTACTAATGAGATGATCTATACGAACAAGTGAGTAAATGTGAACGGTGGTTTGAACAGGAGCAATGCTGGAAAAGAACATGCTAAGAGAGGAAACGTTAAATGTGACAGCAGGGCTCATACCAAATAAATAACACTTGATTACATGGGTTGGGGATCACGGATGGAAGAAATGCCAACTGATAGGGACAGAACTTTCTGCTTAGGTCACTTCAGTTAGGGCAGCTCTGTGTTAACCAAAAGCACCTGCCACCCACTGTCTCTATGAAGAGGTGAGATGGGGAGAAACATGGTTTAAAAATCTCCTTAGCCGTAGGTTAAGATGGGATTTTTTCTTGGGGGGGAGGGTGTACCTGGGGCAGGGAAATCAGACAGGAAGCTGAGGCTGCTGACAGTGGAAAGGAAAGGCAGGTAGGGTTCCCAGCCCAGAGCTTGAGAGAGTCAATAGGTTTCACCTGAACACTAGGTATGTGGGGGCAGGGGGAGGAGTTCACTGGAAAGAGGTGTTCTTATTGCTAATATAGTCCTTGTTCCTATCTACGTCATCTCTACCAAGCCTGGCTTTTATGGAAATGGCGACATTAAACATGAGCTCCTGGAGGAGTAACTCCTTCAGCCATAACCTCATTATTCTAGGCAGAGCAAGTTGCAGTTGCAGAAGAGAGGAATGGAAAGTTGGGGTTGTCCAGGGGGTTGCATCTCTGCTTTTAAACAAACCTTCAGTACTTCTCTCCTGTTTGTTTATGCCTCTGCTTCTCTAGCTCTCCACAGGTTCCCATAGCCTCAAACGGGTTTTGGAAGAATGAATACATTTTCCTCAGGATACCTTTGAATTCTCCAATAAAAGGTTCTGCAACATTAGAATTCAAATCAAAACACTCAACTGTCTGTCCTCACATGAGGACCCCCAACTATAGGAACAAATACGTGCTTTTGGAAATTTCACTATGGGAAGAAACTGATAATATGATTTGACATACGGGTTATGCTAAAAAAGTTAAAGAAAAAGTTATTTCAATTTTCCAGGAAGCAGAAGCAACAGAAATACTTCCTAACTTATTTTATGAAACCGGAATTACTCTAATACCAAAATGAGATAAAGACAACACAAGAAATAAAAACTACAGACCAATACAGCTCCTAAACATATATTTAAAATCTTACCATATGATCTCACTGATATGTGGAATCTAATGAACAAAAATAAACTGCAGAATAACATATAACCAGAGGCATGGACACATGGAACAGACTGACCCATCTCAGAGGGGAGGGGTGGGTGGGAGGAACAGGAACAGATCAGCCCAAGGACATGTATGCATACAGGCCAAGCTCAGGTACACGGACAATAATGTGGTCAAGGCTAGGGGTGGGGGGTGGAGGATGGGTAGAGGAGGAAATAGGGGGTATCTGTACAGTGTTAGCAATTTTAAAGTAAGTAAATCTTTAACAACAGCAAACTAAATTCAACAATCAACATATACAAAAAGAATTGCATTCTACGACCACAGGGGATTTATTTTAGATTTGCAAGGATAGTTCAACACTTGAAAACCAACTAATGTAACAAAGTAAATGGAAAAAATCAAGCCATATTACTAGATTCAGAAAAAACATGTGACATAGCCCAACACCTAGTCATGATAAAAAACTTTCAGCAAAATAAAACTAAAAATTCCCTCAAGTTAAGAAACATATAAAACACTGTAGCTAAAATCATCCTTAATAGTGAGAAACTAGAGACGCCTCACCTAAAATTGGGATCAAGGAAAGGACACCCCCTCTCCCCACCCCTGTTTACTATCCTAACAAAGTCCTAGGTAGTGCAATCATGCAATGAAAGGAAACAAAAACACACAGACTGGGAAGACATAAAACTGTCTTTTTTCTCAGATTATATCATTGTGTACGCAGAAAATCCCAAAGTCAAGAACAACAACAAAAACTCCCAGGACTCATAAACAAATAGTGCAGGGTGACAAAATTCAAGGTTATAACAAATGGATTTGGTTTTTATATATCACCAATAAGCAACTGGTATGTGAAAGTTTTAAAATACCATTTATAAAAAATACTTCAGTAAAACTAGGACCCAGGGATGCCAGGGCTCCTGGATGTTCAGGTCTGTTCACACAAAGCAGGAATGGCTACTCTGTCCGTTCTGGTACTGGCTGGACCAAAATCTCATGGACCAGGCTCGAGGTGGCAGGTTCTTAGACATTATGGCGCAAAAAGTGGTGGGTGTCCCTTTGAGGGAAAGAAGGCAGAGTTTTACAAAGAAAGTCTGGGAGCTCCCATGTCTCGGTCCCAGAACTTTCTATGCAGACGAGATTTAGTTGAGATTTGGAAAACTCACCTTGTGGAACTGAGAAGAGTATTAATAAGCCCACATTCACATATCTGCTCGGTCAACTCGTGGCTGTATGACCTTAATATTCTAATATACACATACATCACAGTTGCTTTAGCCACTCTTCTGTTGATGGATCTCTGAGCTATTTTGTTTTGGGAGGCTATCATAAAGAAAGCTTCTAAAAGCATTCAAAAAATCTTAGTGAGCTATGTATTATAGTTTACAAATGGGCTCAAATCCCTGTTACAACTTTACATGGTTGTGATTCAGAACCAACTCCTATCTCATTATAGCTTGGACACTTGATCCCTTCAATTGACGTATTCAGTAAGTAAAAAGAGAGTTTCCCCTCGCATTTTCTACAACTATTTTCCAAAGTCAAGTTACTACATAAAAATATATCTAAATATAAAGAAATCTATTTTCTGGTGAAGAGCAATAGCCAAGCAGATCACATTTCTAATTCCTGATTTATGCAATTTGATGTGATCAGCATTGTCTGATAAGGTCAATGCCAATTACAGTACATCTCCTTAATATTTTTTGGACTTTTTGCTCATTTTCAAGACGTATTCCTTCTAAATGCATCTTTGCACATTTTTTATTATGCGAATGTGTTATTTTATCTAGTTTCATTGTATTATTTCTGAAAACTCTAATCATAGATCATTTTCTTAAAACTGTAACCTCACAACTAGAAATTGTGCCCCAATCAAAACTGGACATGGTTTTTAGATTCCTTTTCATCTTAGTAATGTGATGTTCTTATTAAATGTCATTCTTTATTGCTCATCATCATTAATATAAGTCCATTTGGGTGTTAAGTTACTCTTCTCAGGTTCAAAGAACTGAAGAGATGCATTCAAGTGTGTGGATTTAGACCACTGTGTGGACAAATCAAGTTTCTTCCTCGTTATGGTATATCTTGATATGGCACAATAAGGATGTCCTCCAGATAACTTCTTGTTTTTGATTAAAATATGAAACACGTGAGAGATTAAGGAATGTGTGTGTGACAGTTATAACTTTTGTAGTCAGCTCAGGTAATCGTACCAGTGGGTGTTAGAAAATACTCACTTTCTGAGCCTCACAAGTGATTTAAGCATTTACTGCAATAGCTAAGAAATAAACTAAGACTACCTCATGCTTTTTAATGATTCAGATAAAGTATTGGTAGGGCCAAATAAAGTTATTTATTTTTATAAGCTGCCAGGTTTGGCAGTTAATAAAATGTATTTTTCAGATTACAAATTCAATTTCGATTTTAAAATGTATTTTAAATGTATAACTGCATCTACTTCCAAGATTTGTAGGAAGCAACACAAGGACAAAAGCACAAGCTCACACAGGAAATGTAAGAGTTTAGCCAAGGACCTTACCCTTTCTGGACCTCTGACACTTATTTCATTTATTTATTTACTTAAATTTCTTTATTTTTTACATTTCTTTTCGGGGGGTCCTCTGACCCTTAAATGTAAAATTGGCCTGTGGATTCAAACAGAGTGTCTGTCTACGTATCTACAATCTATGGACGTATCTAATAACCTAGCATCTGTTACTTATCTATATAACCTCTACATGCATAAGCTCTTCCTGGCATACAATTGAATCTCTCATCAATGGGGCTATTCATGTAATCCAGGGGTGGATATTTTGAGGTGCAGCAGAGTGAAGCATGGAGAAACGGGCTTCCAGTCACAAGTCCTGAAGTCCCAAACATGTTAGCAAGAAAAAACCTTTAGATCTATTTTTCTGCTCAATTATTCCTTTACCCTTATTCCTCAGTTAACTCCTCATTTTCCATCACATTGCACAGCCTCCTCTGTGTTTCCTAAGCCCTGTACTAGTGGTAATTGCCTGTTCATGATATTACACCAATTTGTGCTTATCTATTTGTTCTGTCCCATCAATTTAAGCATAGACCACACTAAGATGAAATCACCCTCCTTTTATGCTGAGCAATTATACCACCTCTTATGCATCTATTAGTTCATTTTTAAAAATACACCATTCAAGTGATTTTTCTCTGTAAAACTTGGTTTCAGATAGTTTTCTTAATGTTGGGAATTGAAAATAAATCAGGCAAGGATACTGCCCTCATGCACGTAGAGTATGTAAGAACTATCCAATCACATAGTCACATAGTGATGCTCCAGTCTTGAAAGATAAGTAGGTGTTTGCTTATCTGAAAGAAGCAAATGGACCCCCAAAAAGAGCTACAGGAGCAAAACCATCAAGGGATAAAACATTTAGCTACGCTTTTCTTTTACATCCCTGGAATGTCTATACTATTGAAATTAATCAGAATTATAAATGAATAAGTGAAGGCAAGAATGATTTTGGTAAAAACACAGAGTGCCAAGATGTCATAACAACTCACTAAATTTACGTAACCACTAGGCTTCTGAAGATCTCCTTTGGAGAAAATATTAGAGAACAATGTGGCGGAAAAGAAATTTCTATAATGGAAATATGAGACTTAACTGTATAACTTATTAGCTAGTATCCAACAAGTGATATCACCTGAAACTCAATCTTTGCACTTGTAAAATGGGATGGTCAGTCAATAAAATGAGTGCTAGGTACGGTGACCAGGATCCACTTACCCATGAACCTGACTCCAGATGCTCGTCATCATACATCACAAACCGGCCTTTTCAGGAAGCATAACCTGAGACGGAGGTTTACGACCAAGTGCAACTGGGATCAACCCCTCTGGAATGGAAAGGAAGAACTCAGAATAGGCAAGTGGAAAACGGGACCTCCATCAGGTTCCAACAACAGCACTGCTAACTGCAGGGAGCTCTGGAATAAAATCGCTCAGCAAATGGGTGAGCCAAAAACAGGCCAGCAAGGGGGCAGCTCAGACAAGAAGCTAGTATAAAGGAACCATGGACATGGACAACAGAGGGGATTGACTTTGGGGGGAATGGGTGGGTGGGGAGGGGGACAGAGGGGAGCAAAAAGGGGATGGATATAATACAACAACAATAAAACTAAAAACAAAAAACAAAAAGGGGGAGCCTGTCATGGCCACACCACCATCCCATGATGCAGGACACTACAGGTAGGGTGTGGCCACCTCCCTGGGATTACAGCTCCTTTCTCTACTGTCTTCTGCGGCCATCAGAAACTGAAATCCTGCACGGTATGGGCAACTGTTGTACAAATACTATAGGAATTATCCCCCTAGGAAGTTTGAACCATTTCCTAGGATCTTTGCCTGAGAATTAAAATACCTGCATTTTGGAAGAAAGCTCCCAAATCAAAACACGCTCCCATTATCCAATATTGCCTCCCCTGTTGTAAGTGTCCTCTGGATTCAGGATCATGCACATGCCTTTTGGTGTCAATGCTTGCTGGCTGAGTCTGCTGCTCCTTGGGGTACGCAAGGTCCATGTGTTGTTGGATCAGAGCCAGCCGTTTCCCACTGGGTTACTGACTTAAAACTCAGTAGTGAGTTGGTGTCCTGTAGTGCAAGTGACTCCTGGGCAGAGGGTTGCCTCTGCAAACACGTTCATCATCTCTAGGCAGGAGTGGGGCGCTCCCTCAATACGACACGGCGGGGCCGCTTCCGAGGCTTCCAGTGAATCTCGGCAAATCTCTGTCCCCGCCTCCAATGTCCAAGTCCCATTCTTTCCCATGGGGTCCTGACCCCGGCACAGCAAAGATGCCCGGATGGTCACATCCCATTCTTGGCCATCCGGCCGTCTGATAAACGACGTCTGCCCCCGCCTTTGGTTTCCTCTAAAATTCAATGTGGAAGCCAAGAGCCTGGTGTCTTCTTCTGCAAAGGAGCTTTCTCACATGGCTTGCAACCTCTGTTTTTTCATTTTCTTTCTTTTCTCCTAGACTACCAATGGACGCAAACCAGCCACCCCATGGCTGCGTTTCTCCCGTAACTCGGCCAGGGCCAGAGCACCACGTGGCCTAGAGCGTGGCCCGGAGCTTCCGCGCTGGAATCCCGAAGCCGCAGAGAGATGCTTGGGGACTCTGAGCCCGGAGGGGACCCGGCCGGGGACTCTGAGCCCACAGGCCCGCCGGGGCGGGAGGCAGCTGGGCCCCCGCACACTGTACTCCCGAGGCCGCCGCCCCGGGGCAACCGGGGCTGCCTCCTCCCTAACAGTCCTTAGACGTGAGCTGGGAACCGCGCCAGAGAAGCCCCGGCCAGCGGGAGCCTCACCGCCTCTCGGCCTGACAGAAGAAAGGGCGCGAGGCCGGCGCAGGAAGCTGTGCGGCAGAGGCCGGGAGCCCGAGGCCTGAACTTCCGGTGGGGGCGGTGCCCTTGAGAACAGCTTCCGCCGCCCCGCATTCCCGCCGCGCCGGGTTCCGCTACTTCCTACACCGCAGGAGCAGCGTGGCTGAGGCCAGACGGCCCTTGTGCGCTCCCAGGTGCGTCCTGTGCGGCAGCGGCATGGGGCTGGGCCCCCCATCACCCCAACCGGGTTGAAGCTGGGGTCGTGCAGCGTGTCCCAGCCTAGAGGCGGTGAGACGCCCGCTGACCTCAGTCTCCTCAAGGACGCTGGAAGCGTGTCTGCCTCGCAGGCCTCGGTGGGGGCGCAGGGCGGGAGGACCGCAGTGAAGCCCGACAGGTCCCCTCTCAAGGCCCTTGGGCCGCCCTGTTCGTTCTGCAGGCTCAGGAGCGTGTCCTGGAGGCCCAGGGACGAGGGGCCTGCCCTGGCACCGGGAGTGGCCGCAGGGAGGTATCCCCTGGCCCCGCAGCGCTGGGACCTCTCGCCTGGCCAGTAGGCGCCCAGCACGGACACGCGGTCCTTCCTCCGGCCTCGACCCATCTCGGCGCCTCTGCCAGGGTTGAGAATGAGAGCCAGCGTTTCCCCCAGGGCTCGCTGGTGTTTATTACTGAGCATTTCGTCTACATGTATATAAGACATGGACTTGTCCGTTACCACACTGTAGTGTCCTCATTATATTTTGGTATAAAACTCATGCTGCATCGTGAAATGAATTTGGTTACATTCCATTTTCTTTATTTCTTAAATGTTTGGAAATAGTTATTACTGTCAGAATTTGGGTCTAGAGGGGTTATAATAATCTCCGCACCGTTGGGCAGACCAAGCCCATTAGCTGCCACGTTGTCCTGGTCAACCAGTGTCTTAACCGTTTAACCATCCACTCATGCTACTTCTCCATCTCAGCTCTCCGTCAAGTATCTAATATCTGTCTTTCTCTTGGAAATTCCTCCCAAGTATAATCTCTTCTTATTCCCTCTTTTGCTACTCTAGTTGAGTCTGTTATTAGTTCTTTCCTACAACTAAAAAAAATTAATTTTTTTTTCAGAACTTTAAAAAAATTGATTTGAGAGAGACATTGATGTCCATTTGTTGTTCCATTTAGTTATGCATTAATCTATTGATTCTTGTACATGCCCTGACCCTGGCCCAGCATCCAACCCACAACCTTGGTGTATCAGGGCAATGCTCCAAGCAACCGACCCACCAGGCCAGGGCCAGCTCACTGGCCTGCCAATTGCCAATCTCCATTGCCTCAAATCCAACATCTACATTGCAAAATTGATAACTTCTACATGCAGATTATATCATCAAAAAAAGCACAAACATGGTTATTGATTTGAATTACTTATCAGATATTTAAAATAAAATATCAAAATATGTTAATCACAGGGTTCTTTATGTGACATAAAATATCTGAGAAAAATAATGCCATGATTAGATCATCTTAATCTTATCCTTAATCTTTATTATTTCCTTTTTCTTCCAGTTATGTGTTCTGACAAAACTATTTATGCAAGGACTATTCAGCCAACAAAAGGAACTGATGTGGCTTAGTATTTTTCAGGATCCAGCACTTGGTTTGAAGGTAGGTAGGTCCTCGCAGACGCTGTCCTTACTGTGACCCTTCCCCAACCTGATGTTCCTGAGAATTCCGTAAGGAGAACTTTCTCAACATGTACTTCCTAGATCCTAGAAAATTTGTTTGCTGTAGGCCATCTTCCTGACATTTTAGGAATAGAGAACAAGATGATCTTAACATGGCATGTTAAGAATCTTGAAACTCCCATCTGTGCTTATTTTAAAGGGTTTTGTTGTCATTGGCATGTCTCACTAAAGCCTGAACGCTCTAGCTGGGGTCTCTGGGAAGCCAAGGGACTGCTAGGTTGGCCCTCTGGTTTCTGCTCACATTTGCCCAGTCAAGGCTGTGACAGTGAAACCACGAATACCAAAGAAGATAAAAAGCTTTCTAGACTTTTTGTTTGTTTGCTTGTTTGTTTGAATGGTCCACTAGGTTACTAGAGAAGCAAAGAATTTAGGGGGGAAAAACTCTCTGCCTTATTTATCCTCATTATTATAAAAGTAGGGCAGTTACTATTTTCTGTTAAATAACTGTTATTCCCACAGTTACTATTTTAAAAAGCAGGACTGTTGTTTTATCCACATTAGAATCTCCATTACCTAGCACAATAACTGGGAAAAATATTTTTTAAATATAGTTGTTAAAACTGAACTGTAATTATTTGTCTCCTAAGATAAATAGTTACTGAAGATAAACTATTGATGGTAGTCGAGACCTGGTTCCCACTTCTGCAATCAGGCATCCTTAGAAATCCTTTTTCTTTCTGACAGAGCATAATGACCACTTCCTTCTCCCAGCCTCATTTATATTGTAAATGTTTCAGGAAATTAATTTTGTAAAAGAGAGAAAATGATTAAGCTACACTAAATGTCCGGCACACCTGGGAAAATGTGACTTATTAGAAATGGAGTCTGCACTGAATCTTGAAAACCTGGAACAAATTACTGTAGTTTGTTGAATGGCTGTGATTCAGAGGAGAGTAGCTTAATGTGGGGATCTTGGATAAAGAACCAACACGCACATGCAGGCACACACACAAGAACATGCCTGCAGCGTAGAATCTGTCGTGTTTGTTTATTGTGCTAGAATTGCAGTGGGGCCAGCAATATGTTTCCAAGGTCAACTGTGTGTCCTCCAGGTTGGGCAGCATTTTTTCACTGAACTAGGGTTTTTAGACCTATGTGAACCCTCATATGTCGGTCTGAATCTTTCCTCTTTTACATGACAGCCCTTCAAGGCTACAAAGCTAAGCCACAGAGCGTGTTTGGTAAATCTGCTGAATAAAAGTTCTGTGCCCAGCAGTCTTGTCCTCATGTCAGGCCAGTGTTTTCATTGAGTCTAGCAATCCTGCTGTGGATGATGCACGCTGGAAGGGGCCCCAGATGGCTCAAGTCAGACAGCATTTTCTCCAGTGGTGAGCGGACTGGCTCCGTCCACAAGGACAGTTAGCACAGGTTACGTGAAGTTGCCCAGGTTGAACTAAGCTGCCTGTCAGAGCTTAGTTCCTTCGTAGCCTACATGCATGACCCCAGAATCTTGATAACCCTATGCCTCCTTTTCTTATTTACGAAATGGGAATGATTATAGACATCTGTTTACATGTTTGTTAGAGGAGAATAACTGATCTTGGTGCATAGAATAGTATCTGACACATAGTAACTTTTCATTAAAATATAGCCATCACTATGGCTATTGTGAACTGTGTGGTCAGTTATGAGTAGATATTAAAACTATTCCTGCAAACCCAAAGATCGCTGGTTCGAATCCCCAGCCAGGGTACATAACCAGGTTGCAAGCCAGGTCTCCAGCCAGATCTGTAGCTGGAGGCAGGTGAAAGGCAACTGTACGTTGATGTTTCTCTCCCTCTCTCTCTTCCTGTCTCTCTGGAAATAACAAATTCTTTAAAAACAAAAACAAAGAAAACTGAAGAAAAACATTGCTGTTAGTGCAACCAGTGTTGCCCACCACACTCTTTTGCTGGCTTTGAATATAGTGTCATTTGCTGCCAGTGTTCCATCGCTAGGAGTGCAACCAGCCTGAGGGTAAAGATAGCCCTACAGGAGGACAGAAGGAGGGAAGGTCCTTGATTAAATTCGCTGGGATGCTGAATTAAATGACTTGAAGCCCAGATAGTCTCTAATCACAGCAGCATGACCTAGGAAACCCTCAGGCCCTCAGTTATTTACATGGTGCCAGAAGGGACACACAGCAAGCACATGGCTTAGCCCTCACATTGACTTAAATGCCACTCACTTATTTCACTAGACCCTATCTGGAGCCATGATTGCAGTTAGAAGGAGCAGAGGAAGTCTCCCATGCTGAATTCACACCGCAGACCCTAAGAGTGTGTAGTTTCTGTCCAGGGGAGGGAGGTGGGGTCTCAAGAAGAAGGTGGAAGGCAGAGAGTGGAGGGGGTTGGGCACAGTGTAGTCAGAGCAGGGCACGGCCTCCTCCAGAAGTGGGCCTGTGTGCACATGTGTTGCAAGTAACGGTTGTGTGTGGTTTCCTATTGTGTTCTCCTAAATCTGTGAGGGATTTGCATGTGTGTGTTGGGCAGATTTGTTGGTATCTTTTGAAATTCATGTCTTTTTTATTTGCTTTTCTTCTTAAATTAGGAATTTGGGGCATATTTACTTAGCACAATTCTATGAATGATACCTTAATAAACTGCAGCGGAGATTTTAACCATATTAAATATTAGTGAAAAAGAAATAAAATGACTATACCCAAAGAATCCTGAAACACCAATTCATAAGAACCTATGTACCCCTACGTTCATAGCAGCACTATTTACAATAGCCAAGTGCTGGAAACAGCCTAAGTGCTCATCAGTGGATGATTGGATCAAAAAACTTTGGTACATTTACACAATGGAATACTACACAGCAGAAAGAAAGAAGGAACTCCTAACCTTTACAAAAACATGGATGGAACTGGAAAGTACTATGCTTAGTGAAATAAGCCAGTCAGTGAAGGACAAATACCATATGATCTCACATGATTACAGGACAATAATGAACAAAACTAACAACAAGCAAAACAGAACCAGATATATGAATACAGTGAATAGGCCTTCAGAGGGCAGGGGGAAGGTGAGTAGGGGGAGGGGGGAGGAAGAGGCAAGGAAGGGGAGCAGTTTAGACAAGAACCTAGTATGGAGGAACCATGGACATGGACAACAGGTGGGATTGACTTTGTGGGGGAATGGGTCAGTGGGGAAGAGGACAGAGGGGAGCAAAAAGGGGATGGATGTAATACAACAATAAAATTAAATTTAAAAATAAAAAAATAAAATGAATACAAAGTATACACGTGTCCCCAAAGAAATTGAGATTGTAGCCCTCCACAGTTCCATAGACCTTCAGACTCATTGATGCAGATTTTCTTGTCTTCACCAAACATGTATCAGAAAATAACTACATCTAAGTTGTTAACAGTACATACTGTGGAGTGGACTGTTCCTATGATGATATAAGCAAATAGAAATGTTCATTATGCTAATTAATTACTGTCATCACAGGGAACATTTATTGTTACCCCGAGCCTTCCCGGCAAGGTGTGATTATTATCTGTTTCACTTACGTTTAACAGAAGAGAGAACAGATTCAGAGAGTTTAAATACCTTGTGCCAAGTCACAAAGCACAAAGCCAGTGTGAGCGATGGCTACTTTGGACGTTCTTCCTCTTAGGATCTGGGGCATGTTCTCTCCCTGGTGCCCTCGTAACATGCAGTGTTCACCGTGCGCCAGGTGGAGGGAAAGTGCGACAGCTCTCTGAGTGAGTGGAAATAAAAGCCGTGCAGTAGTCACCCACCCGTAGCGGTTCTGAACCCAGCGTTCGCCATCAGAATGAGCACGCAGCAGTCGGAAGACACAGGCCGGTCTTAGTGAGAGCAAGGCCGTGCTGTTACTTACAGTCCCGGTCTTCGCCTGAGTGAGGACGGCTGCTCAGGGTCTGCTGTACCGGTCTGCTGACAAGGACTGAGGCCAGCAGACGTCCCGGCCCTTAGCCCTAGCGCTGGTGTCTCTCCAGTGGCTGCCCCGCGGTGAACATGAATGAAAGCAGCCCCCACCTACTTGTGCGCTCACTTGGGCGCCTCTTTCCCAGACACGACTGGTCCTCCGTCCCTGCCTCTTGGGGGCTGTTGGCTGCTTTGCCCAGACACTGCACCTGCCCGGGGGTCTGACCTCAAGCCGCCTCTGTTCCTCCCTCCCAGCACTGCGCCCCCTGGGAGGGCCCCCTTCACCACAGCCCTTTAGGGTCACCAGAGAGTAAGGCAAGAGGGTGGGCGCTGTCTTTTGTTGGCTCCTAACAGGATTTCAACATGATTCGTCAATGAACGAGGTGCAGAGTTTACTCTCCTACCAGGTGGCCCCTGGAAAACTGTCATGAGACCATAAAAGTTTGTTAAAGTTTAATTAAGACAAACCTATAAAGGTGGAGGCCGAGGGTGATAGTCTTTTTATTTCTGCTTCAGGTTGGAAGATTTAATAAAACACCATGCCTTAGGATATAACTCAAAAACCAAAATCTTTTTTGACAATTTCTAACACAAGCATTTCATTGAAGCATTCAAATGCAGTTTTAGGTGAGTGTTGAGAGGCAAGGTGAGGGTTTCACATTAGGGACGCTTTAACCCTCTCCTTACCACAGACACGTGACGGGCACTTACTTTAGTGGGGAAGTTGATCTAACCCTGCCACTGGTTAGATCTCTGCTGCTGACCTTCACCCCTTCAATGCGTTACCGTTCGATGGGTCTTTGGCACAAAATTGTTTTGGATTAGCCAGTAGCACCTCAGTAATTTCATTAATAGATGAAGGAGTTTGAAGGAGTTTTGGTTTTGAATAAAAGTAATCTGTGCCTCCTCTAATTTCTAGATGCCAATAACCCCATCTGGTAGCCCTTCTGTTCCTTGAACTGAGGGAGGCAGTGCTTGGGAAGTACTCAGTGCCCATTCTAGAAAGCTAGCTGTTACCATTAGATACCATTAGATACCTTTCGTGGGGCCAGCGTTCCATACTTATGTAGCTGTTCGAATCCAGAAAGAGTAGGTGTGGATTGAAACAAAATGTATCTGGAAAATAATATTCGGAGATATGTTGTGGATTAATTCTTTCTGAATATTCTGAACACTTTGACTTTTAAATGTGTCGTATGTAAATAATTAATATAGATCAACAATGAAATGTAATTACTAACATTCGGTTTGTATCCATGATTTCAGTTTAATCAAAAAGCCATAATAATGCGTTTTGATTTATTGCTAATATTATAAGGCTAGAATAAAGCTAAGGAATAAATTTCCTAAAAGGAGGCAATTTTCAACAAGGCATTAAATTTTGATAAGTATATTACAAATTAGAATGTGATTGTATGTTAAATAACCAATTTTACAACCAAAATGAGTTGCTAATGCCTACATTTTTCTTTACTAGGTAGTCAAGTATGTCTGTACATTGATTCTGAAACAGAATATTGATATCTTCATGTTTAGTAAAACAACTGATTGTTTTTTGTCAAGGGAATGGCTATCAAGAAATATTAATAATGTAGAAAAGCCTGCTGAAGACTTAGATTCAGAAGAAGGTAAATTTGTCATGAGTGACTGAAATTTGTGGCGTAGTTTGTAAAGGACTTTGACACACATCGTGTGAGCTGACTTCTCAGTGGTCCGTTACGCAGACGAGGAAACAGGGTTATGAAGCCAGAGAGCTTGTCAAGGAAAGGCGAGACGTGCTGGGAGTGAGTGGGTTACAGAGGAACGAAAGCATCCTTACACCACGATGTTCACGTGTCACCTCCAGAATTTTTACTTTGTCCGTATGCCACTTAATTATAAACGTGTTCATTCTTTGTCTGAATTAGCCAGACTGGTTCGTGTCCCGAGAGCACCCCCACCGAAGCATCGACTGCGCCCTTTCTACCGGGTCCGATTGTCCCCCTCCCTGCAGGTCTTAAGCACCTTCAGACGAGAACTTTGGCCGCCGTGCTCACTCAGTCATTTCTGCCGCCTGCCCCATAGGGTGGTGTCTTGAGATACGGGTTAGAACTTGTTTTTCAGAGCAGTTTGAGTCCCACGACAAAACCGAGAGGAAGGTACAGGCATTTCCCACATGTCCTCTGCCCCCAGGATCTCCTACCTGCTGGCCCATTTGTTACAGCTGATGAACCTACACTAACCACCACTCTCACCCCCGGTCCGTAGTGTGTGGGGGCCACTCTTGGCCTTGCACTTTCTGTGGACTTGGACAAACGTACGTGTATCTGTCGTTACAGTATTGAGCCCTTATTTTTAGTGCCCTTAAAGTCCTCTGTGCTTCACCCGTCCTTCCTCCCACCCCCGCCCATGGCACAGCTCACCTTTTTATGGTAGCCATCATTTGCCTTTCTGGACTGTCGGAGTTGGGATCTTACCTTCTATAAACTTCACATCAGCTTTTTTCACTTCATAATAGGTATTTAAGGTTCCTCTATGTCTTTTTGTGGCTTGATAGTAATTCTTTTGAGTTATTGTTTTTAAAAGAAATAGTTAAAGATATGGGTTAGAATCTATAAGATCATTTTAAATATAGATACTAAACGGTACTGACATTAACATGCTTTGCTTAAAGCCTTGATCCATTGTTTTTTGTTAGGATTTCTTTCTTTTTGAACAGAAAGCTTATTGAGTGTTTATGAGAGATTAGCACTGAACTGACACCTTTATTGAAACAATGTATTTTATGCTATTTAATGCTAAGTTTCCTACCACCTTCATTCATTTTGTAGACTGGAAATGGTTTTTATCCTGCATTTTGGGAAATACTGTAATTCACATTACTGCCTGTCAACGCCTGATACATTCTTATTGAGGATTAATTTGTGGCATAAAACTGATGAAGGCAGCAGATGGAATTGTCTGTTATTTTCATTCAGTGAATATTTTTTCAGAATATTCAAGGGAATATTATAATATTTCTGTTACACAGGTTGACAAATTATGGCCCAAGGACTAAATCTGACCTGCCATCTGCTTTTATAAAGGTTTGTAGGGGGTAGTTACGTACAGACACTTACATACTGTTTATGATTTTGCCTCTGATTCACCACAATGGCAAATTGAGTCATTGCAACAGATACCATGTGGTCTACGACCCTAAAAATGTACTCCCTGGCCCTATATATGAAATGTTTGCTGACCCCCACTGTAGAAGCAACCGAAAGTAATGGCGTTCTTCTATGTCCAAGAGACAGGCATGGAATAATTTTCCATACACACCAAGAGACATTTGGAAGTGAAATACGTAGAGGGCCACATGATTAGGGAGAGGCTAATGTCAGTGAAGACACGCGGGAATGCCTGATCTGAGTTTGTTTAGCTGGATCCTGAAGTGTGCACAGTCACATCATGTGTGGAAAGGAGGTGATATGAGCCCGTGTTGGAAGGTAGTTTTTCTCATGAGTGAGTTTTATCAGTAAGTGACCAAAAAAAGAGAGAAGAAATAACATTAGATTAAGCAGATAAGGGTTTATATAAAATGAGGAAACTGGAGAGAAGCAAATTTTTATTTTCTTTCAGCGAAATGATGTTATCAGCAATGTGATTCACTCTTTTTTCAAAATCTCATGTTATGCCTCAGGCAAGCGAGGTAGAAGCAAGGAGGAAGGCAGACACCTGGGCATGACACCTGGGACAGGTGTCGCTGTTGCTGGTAAAGAAACGCTTTCCCAGGAGCACCCCTGCGATCCTACGCTGATAGCTGGTTGGGGAGGCGGGTCGGGGAGGGAGTTCTTAGCCTTTGCCAGCACAGTTGTCATTGTCAGCATTGAGCCCGTCACGTCACGTGGCGCTCAGTGGGGAGGCAGTGGGTTAGCACCTGGGAAGTGTGGATACACCAAAAGGGGAACTGGGATCAGAAACCAGTGCTGCTTCTGAACCATGGTCTCCGTCAGCAACACTCCCCTGTGGGGAGCGGGCACTCGGTGTTGCGTCCTCACCATCATTATATGTCATTGGCATTGTCAGCTTACGTCCCTGTGTCGCTGCTGTGAAACAGCTCTGCTTGGAGCTTTGTTCTAAGCTACATTCAGGGCAAGCTCGATATTTTGGTAGGGGGAAGTTTGAGCTTTTATAATTCAGGCAACCTTTACTAAGAAAAAATTCCGGCAAGGAATAAGTATCAGCTTCAAAAGTGGTTCTTTATTGAGAATGAGAAATGGAATCAGGAAGGTGCAGATGTTTCCATGAGAAATAATCAAACGTGAGAAATGCCACAAACGTCAAAAACTCCACTGAAGTGCATATTCTTCTAATTAATTAGCTCCCTACGGACCTGCGTGGTGCAGTTGTCGACGCTGCAGGAGAGCGCGTCTCCCGTGCCAGGTCCTGGAGGGCGTGTGCGTGTGGGATGGAACCAGGTGCGCAGCGCGAGGTCACGGAGTCTGCAGGTAATGCGGGCGGAGAGCTGGCTCCTGGCAGCCCTCCCTTCCCAGCGGCTCCTCCCCTGGCCGAGTGGCTGCAGGCGACACGGTCCTATTTCATCAAACTACCCACTCCTCTCACCTGGGCCCCAGACCAGGAGGGCAGGGAGACAATGGCTTTAACCAAAGCTGAGACCCAGCATCTTACTAGACCAAGTTTTTCCAAGAAAATAAGACCATGTTCACTGTGCGAGGACCCCTCCGGGCGCCTCAGGCCCGGCCTCTGTGGCGAGGGCCCCTGCGCAGCTGCCCTGGGCTCCGTGCCAGGCTGGAAAGCAACATCCGAAGGTGTGTGGTTGAAGATGGGCCTCGTAACCGTCACCAAGTGGAGGCCCGGTTTGAACCTAAGGTGGAGCCCTCTTTTTCCAATAGAAAAGAAAGAGAGGGGTCCAGTCTTGTTCCTGGGCTTTCACGTGACTTTTGTGGGGGAAAAGCAAAGAATAAGGGGAGGGGGAGGGGAGGGGGAGGAAGAGCTCTCAGGTTGCTGGGATCACTTCCGTGATGTTCTGCCAGGTGGTCCTGAGTCCTCCCGTGGTCAAGGCTGAGGGGCTGGGCTCCGGAAATGCTCCTTTCAGACCTTTGTGTTAAGTTGGCGAGAGCTTGTCAGTGACGTGCTTAAGGATGATTAGTTGCCTTAATAACTCAACAATGATGGTAACTGGAGGAAAAGACTCGGAAGCGACAGTTTGCTCTTGCTTAATGGAACGGAGCCGGAGGCTTCTTGAACCTTCATGCGCTTCGAGGGGAAGTCTGACTGATTAAGGCTTCAGACGTGGATTTTGTCGTAGTCTGTTTGAGGGTTCACAGTGCCTTATCTTGTTCTTTTTTTTTCTTCTTTTTTTCTTTTTGTGCTAACTCATCAAAGCTAGGCTGGGTGGGTGCTTGCTATGTTCTGCTTATTCTTGTACTTACCCACAATTAATTCGGTCTTCAAATGACCTGAGACAGCCACACCTTCAGGCCGCCCTGCACTGAAGTCAAGATGTCAAGAAAAGCATTCCGCAAAGCTCCCTTTTCCTTTTTTGTTTCCCATGAGCCCAGTCATCAACACTTAACCTAGCATCAGCCATATGCTGGAAGTTCTTTCTCGTGTTGGAGAGGCAGAGCCAGGTCCCTGGAAACGTCTGTCCCTAAGGAAGTGTCTCCCAGTAACTGTGCATACGAGGGAAGGGGAGAGTAGAAGGAAACAAAAGGATACCCTCCGGGGTCCCTTTTAGTTAAATATACTGTGGTTTAAATACTCAGTGGACATTCCAGTGCAGCTCTATTAGTAACCGTCATTTTGAATCTTTCTCTGTCCTGTCTGTCTGTCTGGGGAGGGGTTCTCTGTCCTGTGTGTCTATCTGGGGAGGAGTAGCAGCTCCATTTTCCTCCGCTTGTGCTGGCCTCTCTGGAAATGCTGTCCCAGAACCTGCCTGAGGCTCTGCTCCTTTGCTTCTGAAATACTTCCAAAGAACTGAAATAATTCCAAAGGTTCTATTTATCTCTCTTCTTCTCCACCTGTCTCAGTTCACCTACGCAACCCTGAAGTCAGGAGAACATTTTCATGAATGTATGTCCGGGGCGGAGTTGTCCCATGGCCTGCCCTGCTGCCCGGCCACCTCTGACCCCTTTCCCTAGCACAGCCAGAGAGCTTTTTAAGGACAGAATGGGTCATGTCACATTCTTGATTACTGTTCTTAAATGACCTCCTGTTCCTTCAGGAAAAAAAATCCAAACTATGTAATAGGCTTACTAGGAGCCAGAAGGCCTGGCCTCTCTGCAGCCCTGCTCTGGGCTCCCCGTTCCTTCCACACCCCCGCACCCAGTGATGCTGACCCGCCCAGCACCCTCAGCAAGCCTGCCCCTCCACGTGCCTGCAGTTGACTTGCTCTTTACTAAATGGGGAACAGTTGGCGTTCGTGGGGTGGAGGCTTATCTGGCGCACGTGCACCCTGTTAACGACACCTGCTCAGCAAAACTGAAGGCGAATCCAGTATGCTCTTGCGGACATCTGCTTCTCCCTGCCCTCAAGGGCCATCCGGACGAGGGTGACCCTCTGTATAGGTTTCCGAGGGACAGTCCCATTGACGCCTGATTTTTTGGCTCCACACTTGTGTTTCAGCATAACAAAGCACCCCGTGTTTTCTTAAAAGCGCCTCCCTTTTGATGATAAATCATATGATCAATCTAGTCACAAATTGTGATATTTATTGTGACTCTATGGCCCAATAGCGCCAGAGCCCCTGGATGGGAGATGATGTGCCCTCATCCTCCCTCTGGTTCACGACTCAGGGCCGCGTGGGTGCGCAGCAGTTCCTCAGCCCCTCGGAAGCGCGACGGGCCGCCTGCGCAGGCTCTGGGGAAGGGGACTGTCGCGTCACAGCCGCGAGAACCGTGCCTCTTAGGCTGTAATGCTCCGCCGCCCAGCTGGCTGTGCTCAGCCAGCCTCAGAACTGCCACCCTGCTCTACTCTGGCCCAGGGGGCTTGGCTGGCTACAGTGTGCTGAGGGGCCATGAGCACCCCGATCAAAATGCCACCCAGCTCCATTTCTGGAGCATTCCTTGGCCTGTTGCCCTTCGGATCTCAAGCGCCTGCAGCAAGAGCCGTGGGTTCCCTCGCTCTCTGCGTCACTTCTTGTCCCCGCCATGCAGTGTATGCTTAATAAATACGAGTATACTTTGCTACGAGTGTCTTAAAAGCAGACTTAAGTTCACAACAAAATTGAGGTGAAGGTACAGAGATTTTCTTGTAGCTCCTGCCCTCGCGCATGCGCAGCCTCCCCTACGGCCAGCATTGCCCGGCTGGGTGGCGCACGCATCCCAGCGGCTCAGCGCGCACGGACACTGTCACCCAAGCCCACGGCGTTCAGTAGGGGTCACCTTCGGTGCAGTTGTGATGATAGGCACGGGCCAGCAGGGGTTACACGCAGTGCAGAGCTTCCCTGGCCCGGGACGCTGCCTGGTGCGCCCGGAACAGGGGTGGCGTCATGGACACACCACGCGGTTGGCAGTGACTAGAGCCATCGCTGGAGAAGTGGGGTGTTTCATTTCCATTTTGAAGCCACGGGTCGAGTTGAGTTTCTGATATGCATTGCGGACCTTCAGCCTAAAGGCAGCATGTAAAGATAAAATGCTGTGAATTATGTTGAAGGTTTCTGGTATTTCCCTAGACTCTTGACCATTGTTCCTTCATGTCAGCAGCTAGCGTTTCGTTTGCGGTTTTCAGCAAACTCCAAGCTTCTCAAGTGGTGGGGACATGCCTTCTGCATGTGCCCTGTTGGAGGGATACATTTTTAACTCAGTTGATATGGCAGAGTTTAAAAAAAGAAAAGAAAAAGAGAAGCAAAAGAGGAAAGAAACCAAAAATAACCGCCCCCCCAAAAAAGAAAAAAAAAAAAAGTCTGTGATTAGTTTGTTGCAGAAAAGGGTGTTGAGCCAAAACGCCAGAAACGCCAGGAACCAGGACGGGTGGAAACCTGTGCCTTCACCCCTCTGCAGCTTCCACACTCGCTGGGCATGTCGCCGCCCAGTGGACCAGAAGGATGTGGGTCAGTAACATCTGGGTCCCAGCGGCGGCCACACCAAAACTTGCTGGAAATTCTCTTTGGGCCCATGCTCAGCCATGGGTCCTGGGGGGCAGCTCCTGGATCCGCGGTGGAGGGAGTGCAGCCCCTGCCGCTGCCTTTTCTGTTTCCACAGCCTGGGAACAGCGCATCCTGGCTCTCAGGTGCACCAGTCGCCCTGAGGGCGCCCTGGCGTGCAAAATCCCCCATCACTGGGGGTGCTGACCCTTTTCTTTCCTGTGCGTGTCCTGACCAGGGAGTGTGTCGTCCCATGATCTGGCCCGGAAGAGTTTTGTTTATCTGCACCGTCGCCCCTTTTTAAAATCCAAGTAAAATCTGCCAAGAAACCACCCCGTGTGAAATATGTTTACAGGCTCTTTTGTTGAAATGCGAGCAGAGCACAGCCTGAAGCCTGCTGTGTCTTTTTGACCCCCAGCCTTGCGCCCCGCCTCTCCACACTGCTTTCCTTCAGAGCAGGGCCTGGCGGCCTCTCTGCAAGCCCAGGGGACCACCAGCAATCTGGCGTCAACCTCGGTTGTTGATTTGCTCAGTGTAGGTCTTGGCCACAGCAACGGCCAGAGAACCAGTTCTACACTGACACCCAGCACCGAGTTCAGGCGTCCCCTGCCTGGCTGGCTCCTGTGTCCCCAGCACCGCCAGCCCTTGCTCCTGGCTCCCTGCGTGCCTTCAAGGACTACATACATGTAAGCACACGCCAGGTGTCTCCAACGTTCTTCTTCAGAACGCGGGGTTTGCACACCTGTGGGCAGCTCCGCCCTGGCTTTTCCTGCCGCCTCCTGCTGCGTCCGGCTTCATAAAGCTGCCGACTGGGCGACCCAAGGGCTGGTAGTCAAGGACACATCGACCAGCCACAGGCCCGGCTCTGGCTCCGTGAAAATTGAGGGGAGGTCAGATTAAATGGCAGCCCCATTGCTGCAGGGCCCCCAGGAGCTCAGAGATGCTCCGGGTTATCCTCCGGGAGGGCTGAGAGGCTGATCTTTAAAATTAATTGATTGATTAGGGCTGAGACGTTGATCTTTTAAATTAATTGATTGGGGCGGAGAGGTTGATCTTTTAAATTAATTGATTGATTGAGTTGAAGTTTTCTGGATGAGAGGTATGTTGAGAGTTATTTATTATGTGATGTTTTCTGTACGAACAGTCATTTTTGGCCAGGCTGATGCAGGATGTCCTGCACTGGGACGGAAAGCAGCTGTCAGCATGGGCTCTGGTCACAGAATACTCGGGAAAAGAGGGGGAGCTGGTGAAATGATTTTCATCCAGGCAGGTGCCATCCTGCCATGCAATAGAGCCTATGGAAACATCCTAAAGGTGTCTGTATCGTGACGCTGATTTTCAGTGTATTAGTTCTGCTAGACAGTAAGCATTGTAGAAATCAAAACTTGAAAAAACTAACTCACATCCTGAAGAAATTACTGTTTCATAAAGGAGGGAATGGAAATTTAATAAAATTGTCATCAGTTTTTAAACAACTCAGAGACATGTAGGGAATCATTCTATAAAAATAACCAAACCTCACTATAGTTGAATGGCTTGTCCAAGATATTAGAGGTCATTTGTGTATTAATGGTATTGTCAGAAGACTAAATATCAGCTTTCAAAAATGTGTTCTTTCTGTTATTTAATATTAGCCACTGTGTTTTTTGCTGCAAGCGACAAAGCCAGCTTAAACAAACTGACACAAAATGGGTAAACATATTAGGTCATGCCCCTGAAGCAAAAGCCACACACAGCTTCAGGCAGGGCTTAAATCAGGTGGGAAAACAATAGAATTTGGAGTCTGTATCTTCATTCTTCAGAAATATCTTCCCAAACTGCTGGCAAAGGGGCCCTAGGCTCTTCTAGGAGTACTGTCCTTTTTATGATAAAAACATCAAGAAATGGCAAAAGAATGGTTCGTTTCTATAGTGCCAGAAGTATTTCCAAGGATGCTTGGCCCATACTCGGACTAATTTAGATTGTGGGCTCCTCTGTGGTGAGGGTGAGGAGGAAACAGTCAGAGTCTTCTGGAGGTTGCAGAGGAAGGAGTCGGTGCAATTCTCAGATGGAAAAAGAGCTGAGAAGACTATAACAAGTCCCTGGTTAAAAAAAAATCAAACAAAACCAAAAAAAGGTTGAGGTCACTTCGTCACTCCCTGTTTGCGTAGGTGACACTGCCAGCTACCAGGGACGTGGAGAGGCCCAGGGCTGAGTGAGGACCCCAGTCCTGGTCTTCAGAGCTGCCTCATTATACCTACTCACTTTCTAGGCAGCATTGAAAATTTCTGTCCAAAGATAGAATATTGCGGGATATTCTAAAATGTAAGGCAGCTCTCATTTTTTAACAAGTGGGACCTGTTTTTGTTCCCTTAAAGTACTGGTTGCCTTCCATCTAATGGTTCTGCACACCAAGTGTCCAAGCTGAAAAGAGAATAGCATTGTACAATTCCCCTTCCAATTAATCTACTTTATTTTTTTATCTTGCAAGAGCTTCATTTGTGCCACTGCTGGAAACTGAATTATGTACATCCATGCATCTTTAGTCACTGGAATCGCGAAAGAAAATGATCCACTAACCTTTGAGAAATTCCTCCAGCGAGGAGCAATTATCTTTTTCATTTGTTTGACTTCACTTTAAAGGAAAGTGATGGATCTCACCAACTGTTGGAGCCAGTGGGATGTGTCTTGCCCTAGAGTGAGATTGAGCATGAATTCATTTCACACCTGCGTTTACGGAGAAGCCGCCTTTGCCCACGTGCCGTTATCTTCACCGCTGCTCAGAACCGCTGCCTCCTCCCCGGACTTGCCTCCCGGTGTTCTCTTCCCGCCCGCGATGACAAGCAAGGCACACACCCCGGTGCCTTTAGCACTGGACAGATAGTAACTAATTTAATATTCCCAGGAGCAATCGCGTCAGGTGGTTCTGTTTCTACGTCCTACGTCATAGATGTTGAAATGGAAGCACCTAGAATTGAATCACATGCCCAGAATCACACAGCTCGTGGCAGGAGCAGGATTTAAGTCCAGCAGCCACGGTAGAGTCCATGCCCGGAACTGCTGTGATGTCCTGTTCCAAGTGGCCATCTAAGGAACCAGTGAAGAGCAATAATCAGCCACATTCGGACAGCATTTCTCATTGAACAAAGCTTTCGTCACCTGCGTCCTCTGTGAGGGAAGAGAATATTTGAGGAAGGAGAACAGTGAAGTAAAAAGAATCCTGACTCTACGTATAGGTAAATATATCTGCATTAGAATCCACCCTTGTGATTTCGCAGAGAAATTTGGCGTGAGCCTTCACTTTTGGGAAGTGCCAAGGATCTGAATGATAATGATAACTCTAGGAGATATTTCCATCATTGGATTTTCTGAATGCAGTGTCCCTCCCCCCGTGGGAGAATTTCTCACTGGGTATCGTAGTGGATTTTGAAGAGTTAATACAAAAAGTTTAAAATATGCCAATAGTTTATGTAATTATTACATGTTAAATGATAGTGTTTTAGATATATTGTAGCAAAATTAAACAGATTTTTCTTCTTTAATACTTATTTTACTCTGGAATGCTATTTTTGTGAAATATACCACAGAAATGGTGTATTGCAGAACTCACTTTTGTGAAAGTTGTCCTAGAGACAGTGCCAAACCCATAGTAAAAAATGAATTTGGTTTTTGAGTCAGTTCCTCCCCCCTCCAATAATACAACTCAACTTTATTTTAAGCTGTTAGAACTACAACTTATTCTCTTTGGAGTTTTCCATCTTAAATAGTAGATTTATATATTTATTTATTTAGGCTGTGCACAGGTCTTACTTCTTTCAATACCCTCTGTTTTTCCTCCACATGTGTTTTACAAGTTGAAGCCTTCAGAAACAATGGCACTTGCAGTGCTCAGCCAGTCTCCAGAGTAGAAATTATAATGTCTACTAAGTTGAGGTAAAAAATAAAAATCCCTAGTATCTGAATAATTTTGTAGAATAGTATTCTAGCTATTCTTTGAACTTATGGTTGACTTCCTATATAGTCCTAAACTAACCCCTGAATTATATTTAAGGGTCTGTTGAGGTAGAGATTAGTTATATTCACATTTCAATAATAAAGTTTACTATAGCATTAATTCCTTTTCCCAAGCATCATCAGTTTGGGGACCTTCATAACTGGAAATGTTTATTTCCATGGTTTAGTTGAAAGGGGCCTTCTTTAAGAAGAAAAAGAAGAAATATATATATATATATATATATATATATATATGAACAATAAAGTGACACTAAATACATGTATTTCAACAATTGTATCTAAAAAATGATTTTTAAGAGCAGTATCTTACAAGGTCCAAGGTGACATGGAAGGAGATGATAACATAAAAGAAAATGTAACAAAATGTTCAAATGGTAAAGCTGGAGAGGAGGTTACAACATAGAGACCTCATAGAGGTATTCTTCTAGCATACGAGTGATTTCCCCTGACAAGACTCCGGAGGAAAGCCAAGTAGCCTGGAATCCGAGGTGGCCGGAAGCACGTGGGTGAGGAGGGGTGGAGAATGGTGGCCATCAGCTGTGATTCTCTGTACAGGTCAATCTCCCTGCCCACCACCCGCACGTCCCAGCTAGCACGTGAGTCAGCAATTTCACGCTGCTTCTCAAGAATGATAGCGGGCATGCTGTTCCCAAATAACTGAAATGGTTTAGCGAAAATACCCTGGGATGCTGCAATTTGGGGATGTAGAAAGGGAATCCAGCAATTAACTTTTATTTAAGCCATTCCGGGGAAGCCCTGCCCTGTCGTGCAGTGCCCCAGGATCAAGCATTCATCTGTGCCAGGGCCCAGAAACACACCATGAGCCATTTCTAAAAGGACGTCAAATTCATTTACTATTGATGGAAAGACCTTCTTCCAGAATCCCAGGCACCTGCACATTGATTCCCCCCTGGAGCTCACCCTGAGCCCCATGCTGCACCTTTCCCCACTGCTGACCCCTTCACCACCACGGGGTCAGACACATTCTCTTCCGCAGAAGCAAGTCTCTAAGTCTGTTTCATCAGAATCTGTGAAGATAACAAATAGATGCCCAACTTCGAACGGCTAGGTGCTCTTCTGTATGCGCTAGAATTTCCTGTATCGATTGGAACAGCTCCAGGGGAGGAAAATGGGCTCTGCTCCCAAGGATGGGCTCGTCCATGTGGACACACGAGGACACCACTGCCCATGCTGGAGTGCAAAGTCTGAAGTGATGCTCTGGTCTCTGGACTGATGGTTAGGAAGCTCCTCTGCACAGGGGAGCGTCCTTCAGACACACTCCACCTCCCTCTGTGCAGGTTTTCCCTGGTTTTATGTGCCCTGGAAAACAAATAGTGGAAAGAATCGATTGAAAAACATGCCTATCAAAGGATCGTAGCAAATCTTTCACTTACCCTAACAGCTTGCACACGAGAAGGAAATCTGTGGCTGTTCCCTCGCTAAGTTTGTGTTTATAGGTCTTAGATTTACTACTCCAGATTCTGTCAATGGAATTTAAGGGAAACTAAAATAATACAAAGAGAACTATAAATTCTGAAGCCTTGAATGTCCATCAGTAACTGATATACTGTGTTAGGCATGCTACCTCACACTATACACCAAAGACAGTCACATGTACCAAAGTGGATTGCAAAAATTCTCATTTATACCATTCAATGATTTTTATAGCAAAAGTAACCATTTTAAAATTTAGTCTTTACATGAAAGACTATTAGAGGTTTTAATACTGTAATTGTTCTCTGAGTTTTATGAACACAGTATATAGATCCTGGATGTTACAAAGTGTACTTGACTCTGAAACCTTATTTTTGTAGAACACTTCCTTTAGAAGCTTGAGGAATTCTGGTTTGAGCAGGAGGTAATCCTGAATCTGGAAACAGCCAACAGCCTGGTTTATCGGCATCACGCTCCTTTGTAGGAATGGACACCTGCACCCCACCTGCCCTGTGCAGGCACCTCTAGGCCCACTGCAGCCGTTCAACTCCGCATCCCTCATTTATTCCAATTATGGGCCAGTCCCTGGCTATCCATTATGTGCAGCCATAACCAATCTTTTTAAGTAATGGTTTATGAATTTAAGTTGTTCAGAATGCCCTGCAACCTCTCCTTAACCCAGAGCTCTGTAAGTGAGTATGACAAAATCAAAAGACTGGGAAGAATGCTGGAGTCTAAGTTAGAAGACATAGTTAAAGGCTCATCTCTGCTTTTTATTCATTTATGATTGCTTCTAACTTCCTCAGCCCAAACTTTCTTTTCTGGAAAATAGGCCCATTAATCTGCACGTTGCATATTTTATCAGTATCAATGGTGATCGTTCACAAAAACTGAACTGCTCAGTGTTGCGTATGTATCCAAAGTTCTCAGATGCCTATTAGGACAATGCAATGAACAGCTCTTTGCTGGCAGCTGTTTCAATAGATAGGCAGCATTTTCAATAGAACAAGATATAAAACAGAGCATATAAGTGGGTGCAGAATCTTCTTCCTTTGTGGGCCAGACACCGTGGTCAATAATTTCTTGAGCAACGTCGTCTCTGGCTTAAACTATTGAAAGATGTGTTGGTGGATTTTGTGGAATGAACCAAAAATTAGATTCTTTCCTCTGGGGCTGAAGGTGACGTAGAAATTGGTATTAGGCTTCCTTTTCATTTAGATCACGGGTAACAAGAATCTCTATAGAGAACAGTAAAGAAATCATGCCTCATTCAATAACTACCAATTCTACCCAGATTGCTTCCCTTTCAGACATCAGGTAGGAAGAGAAGAGAAGTATGTATTCTGATTTTTTTCTCAGAAGACATCTGAAACAAGGCTCAGATTTCTGGGAGAATACATACCTAGAGAGATATATAGAGATAAATATACATGTAGGTATAGATATAGAAAAATTCTAACTTAAATAAATGAATGATTCTCGGTGCACCAACATGGGGCGCAGTCACACCGGCTGATGTGTGGGGGCCCCGGGTGTCCGCTTGGTCGGCGGGTTCAGGCCTTAGGGGAGTCAGCCGTCTATCTGAGCCAAAGATCCGGCATCCGCCCAATGAAGGCCTTCAATTAGAATATTACTGCACACGTGGTTTTTCAAAGATGACCACATGAGGGTTCTTTTTTCCTGTATTCGGTGAACATGTCAGGTTTCTTAAATATATAAAATAAAGTTTTCCCTCGTTAAATACTCTTAGAGAATATTAGATTTTTTAAAGTGTTTGCATTTTGTGCAGGACTTAGAAGCTTCTAAGATGTGCTCGTGTGCTTTTTTTCTCTTCAGGGAAAATACCAATTAATGCGGCATGCCCTGATGTATTTCAGCACATAATTCTCTCTTTTTTTTTTTGCCCTTGAGAGTGTCTGAGCATTTGATTTCATGGAAGGAAGCTTTAGGAATTTCTGTACAGACAAGTTCCAGAGAATGATCTGAAGGGTATTTGTACCTATGTCATAACTGTTTGTTCAGAATTATTGATTATGACCAGCACTATTCATGGAACTCCCTTGAAGATTGATTTCATTGTGTTGAGTCTTTCTGCCACATCATGTCACCCACTCTTGACTGGTGCAGCACACAGAGTGTCACTGGAACAGAGCAGGGACTTCATCTGGGGACCGTCATGGATGGGGATGGTGCCACAGCCCTATCTACGGGAGCATGTGTGTTTTTGGTAAAAGTGTAGATTTCGGAGTCAGCCATTGGGTGGAATCCTGCTCAGACACTTCCGAACCCTGTAACTGTGCACAGATTAGCCCACCTGTGTGTGTGTGTGTGTGTCCTCCTGCATCTGACAGGGCTGTGTGACAGTTAAATGGTGCCTAACCAGTCATGATGACGTAGGTTGTGCTGCACTCAACAAAGGACCCCGTGTCCTCAACAGTTGGTCCTCATTATTTGCAGACTCCACATTTCAGCATTCGTGGACTCACTAAAATTTACCCAGAATCTCAACTCAGCCTGGTGTCAGGACACTGAAGAGCTCTCTCCTGTGCTCAAGAAGTAGGATGCAGTCTAAGGAAGCCTGGGGAGGGTGAGTGGAGGCAGAGGAGAGAGGAGAATCTTAGGCCGAGGACGTGCCCTCACCCTGGACCGATTCTTGATTCCCTTTTGTGCCTCTTAGTCCACATTCATTCAAAAGAGGCACTTCCATAAACAGCTAGATATGTAAAGTGAAATGTAGTAGTTTAAATATTATAAAATTTTATCAAGTAACACATGGTTTAAATATTACACATGGCCAGCTTTGCACTCAGAATACTTTTATTCTTGTTTATTTTTTCGTGACATGATGAACTGCAAACATTGTGAAGTACATGAAGTATAAGATGCTTCATTTTTCTAATAAACTAAGTTTCCTTTATTGGAAACTTTATTGTTACAGAGAATGGTGGTTTTAATTAGTGACGGAAAAAGGAAAAGGAGAAGGGGGATGTATCTTATATGTGTAACATCTTAATACATAAAACAGGATTTTAAATATATTGCTAAGGTATTACTCAGAACATCAGCATGTACTGCTAGGCGGTGAGTGAGCAAGTCATGAGCAAACTCAGGCCCCTTGTAGTTGGTTATTATCCTGCCATTTCTTCAAAAATGTTCATTCAACTCACTTATCATACTTTATTTTGTAATTGAGGGTCCTAGCTGTTAATACTTTTTATTTGCATTTTCCTGCAACGAACTAGGACTACGCTACAAAGTGTGGGGTTTTGATGTGGGATGAATAGAATGTAGCAACTGCAGCAGGCACACAACCTCATGAATATTCTGTTCGGCTTGTCATCAAAGAAGACACCGCTGTTTCCTCCCTGAGGATTCTACCAGCCTTGTTTCATGAATCATGAGGAAAAGGAGAGTCTATTCATTTTATTCATATCCCATTTGGACCCCAGCTGGTAGACTTCCATTTGATCCTCCTACCTGCATCTAAATGCTTTTTGATAAAGAGAAAATCGTCTCTTGGTGCGGGGCAGCTACACACTACAGTGAGTATTGCCCCTCGAGGACCATCTCCTACCAGGGGTCTGTCTTTCTGACCCAGAGCCCCCTCGCTGGCCCCTGTGGGGTGCTGTGGTGTGGGACAGTGCTCTTCGTCCAGAGTCTGACCACACGGCTGTCCTTATGTTTATGCCTGATGACATACAACAGAAAGTAAGGTTCTGAAGTCAGAAAATGTCATTGGAAATGGAGAAAAGTGGATGTTAAGTTTTAAAGGGTAGAATCTATTGGAGTTGTTACCATCATGTGGCTCCCAGCTATCTGTAAGAAGAAGCTAGAGACGGTGGTAGGCAAAATAAAATGTTAGAATAGAAAACAGTGTGGGGCCCATTGTTTTTTGTTTGTTTTTTTTTTTAGCATATTGCTAAATTTTAATAAATGCCACATAGGAGCGTTTGGGACCCTGAGAGTCCCATCATGATACACTCCGGCAGGTATGATAAGGACATCACCTGGTGATTCCTGGCTCACAGTGTCCCCTCCCAGGGTCTGCTCCTAGAAGCCGCCCAGGACAAAGGCAAATTTCCGCACCTGGTCTCCTAGCCTTCTCTTTCATTTCTCAGTGTTTGGGTGTGTTAGATATCTCTGTTTTGTGATGGGAAAGGAGAGGGGAAACTTCAAGACCGCCGTAACTGTGAGACAGGTTGCGGCAGGGAGAGTCGGGCCACGTACCGGAAAGCTGCCCCTGCTTGGTGCGTGGGTAATGGGGTGGGCAGACCTCAGGGGAGGGCGGGAACATCAAAGGTGCCACGTGGAAGTGCGAGCAGGAGCCCAGCAGATGGGTCACAGCTTCCGTGATCTCATGCCCCTCGCATCAGACTAGCCTGGTCCCAGCGAAGCCTGAGGTGTTCCGCCTTTCCCAGCAAGGTCCTCAGATCACACAGTGCGTGCAGCCAGGCTTTGATGTCGCTCAGCCTTGATCTCCAGGGTGCCCGGGTAATGTAAGTTCCCGTTCACCACCCAGCACGGCATGGTGGCGGAGACCGCTACAAAGGAACCTGCCCTCCTGTAATTATGTAACGCACGAGTGTCCCAGCGAGTCTCTTTGATGTGTCTGGGGAGCTGTCTGATCTGCTGTCACACTGCAGCTCAGATGCTGGGCCGGAATCAAGCGCCCCTAATAGACTTCTGGCTTTGCAGCCCGTCGCTTCCCCTACGGGACAAATGGGAAGGAGGCAAAAACGTGCTGAGGGTCTGCAGCGAACAAGGTGCCTTTTTCACACAGGACTTCCCACTGAAGCTGTATAAATACCTCACAAGGATGCTGGCTACGTTGGTAGAATAGAAGAGTTTTATTCGGAGGTTCAAGAATTCGTGTCTCCTTTCCTAGGTGCCGTGTCTCTGCGAGTAAAATACAGACGCCAGAGCCAGACAGCCTGGCTTTGAGAAATTCCCAGCACTACCGTCCACATGTGTAATCTTACACTAGTCACTCATCCCCTGCGATTTAACGTCCTCACCTGTAAAATGGCGACACGGTGCTAACCTGTCTAATAGGATCGTTAGGTGATTTAACTCAGTAAATGTATGTCAAAGGCTGGGACAGTGCCCAGCAAGTAGTAAGCACAGAAAAATTTGCTGTTATTACTGTTTTTAATTAAAAAGAGAAACCGAGTCTCAAAGGGGGGTTTGTAACTCACATGAAATCATAGCATTAGTAGTAAGTTCAAGGAACAGAACTAGATCTAAAAGGCTGCTGAAAGAACCAGATCAGAAAGAGAGAAAGAAAATATACAAACAAACACAAGACCAGCTGATTTCTCATGCCCAGTAGCTAAACTGGGACTTGAAACCAACAGTAAAACACTGAAGTTCATCAGTTGAAACTTATTGGCACAATGAGTTGTCTGTTACTCCACAAGGAAGTGATGATTAAACTCCTCATCACCAAGACTGACACCCTCTAGTTATAATCCACAGCCGTCTGCACACCCAAACTGAGAGGAGCATCCGCTGCCCCTGTGGTGGGAGCACCCCAAACTCAGTCAGTGTGCAGACTCCTCAGGGCACCCACTGACCTGCCCGGGAGCCCAAAGGATACATGTGACATTTGTTATTTTTATATTTTAATGGAAAATTTAAAGTTTAATTAAATGTTAAAACTTGATAACTTCTTAAATTATCGTAAAGTTTCTGACACATTAATGGCTGGCTCCTGTCTTGCGTGATCAGCTACCCTATTATTTTCAGATTCCACTGACCAGTTTTGGGCAAAAAAGGCACTAGATGCCAAGAGATACAGAAATGAAAAATACAAATAGTATCATCGCTAACTTCTATTGAGTAACCAAGTATTTTGTGTGTACTATAACATTTATTTCATGTAACTAACTATCTTGGATAATATTTTCTAATCCAATTTTACAAATAAAGAATTTAAAAGATTTGTCCTTTGGTCAAATTCATAATAAATGAAAGCTGGCAATGTAACCTACCAGTAAATGACAATAAAATGTATCCCTTAACCACCATTTCTGAGAACTAAGCCTTTTTTAGACTTTACACTTTGTTATATACATATCAACAGAGCCACAGGGGAGCTTCTGAGACTCAAAATAGAGGAATGACTAATTACTTAGTTGACTCCTAAAATGTTTGTTGAGTGACAGATACAGATACCAGGCCCTGTTCCAGTTACGGGTATAGAAACAGTGAATAAGACCCTCCTAGCTGTCATGGAACGGCTTAAGCTGGAGGAGGCGGACACTAACCAGATACACTAAAAAGACCGTGTTAGATGCCGATACGTTTTTTTGAGAGTAAATTCGGTGTCATGTTATTCAGCCAGTGTCAGGTGACCGTGGATTGGATCCTGGAGAGCAGGACATTTGAGTTGAGAGATCCAAATGGCGAGCAGCGGCCAGGGAGACGGGGAGGATAAGTAGAGGGAGGGCAAAGAGTTGGACCACTGGCCTGGGCCTCAGTAAAAATGGCACGTGTGTGGCAGACAGGAAAGCAGTTGCCGCACAGGGAGGTAAGTCCATCTCGACCTCTAGCCTGACTCTGCAGTGAATGTTAAGAAATAACCTCCTAGCAAATAAAGGAAGTTTAATGTCTTATTACATAGAGATTTTATTTTTCTTACTGGGTATTTTTTTTTTTTAATGGATCAACCCTATTTCTATTCTAAAATCGTGTGTCTGTGCGCACGGGTGGGCATGCCTATGGAGTGGAGATTGCTTAGGGTCTAGTCTGTAGCTTCCTGCAGCCCACGCCTGGACCTAAGAGACGCCTCTTCACCCAGAGGGTGGTGCTGGGCCAGCTCCTTCGAGGAGGATGATTCAGTGTTGTTTGTTTAGAAAAAATAAACAGATGCAAATGAGCGTTTGGCAAACAAAAAACTCACTGTGGCAGGACTGACAACGTTGGATAAAACCCCATCTGTTCTCCGGGGCGCAAAGCTAGACGGCACGGCGCCGGTGAGGCTCCGTGGCCATGCTAGCCATGCAAGCGGAGCCGCAGTGATGGGACCTCTTTCTGAAAACCTCACACTTCGCCTGCAGCAGCCGCCCTGGATGGCGCGGCCCAGGGCTGACCTCAGGGGCCGTGAGGTGAGGCGGGCACAGCCCCTCCTCGCCCCCCAAGCCTGCCCACCTGTTGTTCACCCTCGCAGGACTTTTGCATGAGCAAAAGCACGTGTCCGTTGCTTTCGCCATCATACACCCTTGCAGGAGGTTATTTATTTCAGGTTAGCTTACCAACTAATAATTAATAACTAGGTAGGGAAAATAAAGCATTTCTCTTCTTTGACTAGCTCGAGCAAAATGAAACAATGTGGGACAGTAGAAGTGCTGGGTGGGGCACCAAAGGGTGCTCCCCAATACGAAGGGGTGTGTGTCCCACATAAGTGGAGCCTGACCTCTCAGGTGGTCTGCATGAGCTCCTGAGGAGGCGCTAGGGGGTGGGAAGGGACGTTGGTCTTCCCGCGGTGGTAACGCACAAGCAGAGGACACACCCACTAAGTGGAAAACCATTTACAAAAGCATGTGGCGTGACCGTGCGTGGGCCATCAGATACACGTGACCTATCTCCCGTACGCGTGAAGGCAGCGGAGAGTGGGAGAGAAGGCAAGGGTGTGACTGTCCCAGGAAGTCCCTGTGAAGTAAGGACAAATGGGTCCTACACACACGTCACGAGTTGTGTGTGGGTCCCAAGCAATAGAAATCATGATCATATTAGGTAGAAGTCCAGCGCGACCCACAGTCCAACAGATGCAGACAGATGTGTGGACATCTGCCACCAGGCGGTGTCTTCGTTCCTCGGGGCAAGTGTCAGCCCTGACAAATATGTGATAAAGAGACAAAACCTAAAGGGACACAGAAAATACTTCTCTCATTAGTTAGCCATCCACGTCCTCTGTCGCTTCGGTCAAGTTGCTGCACCTCTCTGAGCTTCAGACTTCTTGTAATGGGAGGGTCAGACCACAGGCTTCGCTTGACTTTTGGCCTCTGCAGGGGACTCGTGTCAGTCATCTCACCCTGCGCGCCATCCAGCTCAGGGTCACAGGGAGTGTATGGAACCAGTGACTGATGAAAACATAAATGAATCCCTGCATCTTCTAGAGATCAGACCCTAACGTAATCTCAGCTTAATACTCACACACAGAATGGGAAATCTCCCTCAAAATGGGTGCCGACTGGAGTGAGGCACCTGATGATTAAGGACAAAGGAAGATAAACCAGGAAAAGTAATTTAGAATATGATAATACGCAATAAATATAACCATATCTACAGCGATTTGGGGCAGGAGTAATCTTGCCGAGATGCAATTGAACTCTACAGAGACGCCATCAGCATTATGAAAGTGCGTATTTACATCTTTTCACAGGCCCAGCTCTGTCTGTGCCAACCCTGCCGGTCTCCGTGTCATCCGTTGGGTCCTGAGGAGGCCCGGGACAGGGCCACAGAAGGCGTCAGCCTGGGTGGTGCCCACATTCAGTGTGCGGGGCAGGGGAAGAGGGGACACCCTGGGTTCCTGCTGCCCTGCTTAGCCCTGTGACACGCCTCTTTTCTCCGGCTTGTGTGCCCCTTGCCTGGGGTTGCCGCTTCATTGTCTTCCTGTTACACGTGCCCGCATGGCGTGCTCTTTCTGTCTGCATGGTAAAATGTCCTTTTATAAGTTTTAAAATGTACAGAGAAAAACATAGGATAGTCTGATTCAGTAATCCGATTTTATAACTCTCCACTTGTGATTCTGAACCACATCCAGGATTCGTTATTCTCGTGTGGCTGGGGGCCTGGGGGCCTCTGAACTCCAAACTGCCCAGGAGCCTGTGTGCACCCATGCCTGAGTGATGGTGTGGGTGAATTCAGCGTGGGCCACGGCTGTCATCATGGGTGTGACGGTGGCATGGTCCCGCCTCGCACTCTCCCTCTCCCGTGTGCACTGCTCCGGTCACCCCGACGGTTGGGTGCTCCAGAAACACGCAGCCCGGCCCAGAGGCCTCCCCAGTGGAGAAGGTGCGTCCGAAGGTGTGAGGGAGAGCGGGAGAAGTTTTAAAGGCACTGATCACAAGGCTTGCCCAGTTTCCTCCTCCTCTTGGCATTGATCTGTCTAAGGAAGGACCCTCAAACTTTGCTCCTGTCCATGCAAATGGCAGGGTGGCCTTTTCAGTGTCCGTGTGTCTGTGTGTGACATCTTTTTCCATCCATTTACCCACTGCCAGGCGCTTAGGTTTGGTTTTTGTGACTAATGCTGCAGTGAACACCATAGTGCAGACTTCTCTTCAATACCCTGCTAATTCTCAGGGTGATCATCAAAATACGATCCATACAGTTCTGTTCTTTTCCATTTTATTTGTTAGTGTTAAGTATGATCAACGATAATAAAAAGCAATTGTTGCAGAGAACTCTAGGTATTGATTGATTAATAAAGTACTTTAAACATAAAATATTCATTCCAATGAAATTCACAGGAATTTTCAATATGAATATACTTTCTAGAAAAAATGAGTATTGTAGTATTCTAGACTATTAAAAGCTTATTTATTGGTTGCTATTAATGGATGTTGATGGATATCAGATTATTTTGGTATTTAGCTTCCATTTGACTCATTTCAAAAATAAAATAATTTGATTTTAAAATGTCAGCATTTACAATATTCTTTGAAAGTATTTTAAGTAAAGAAAAATAAACACAAGAAAATGAGCAAGATGCCAGCCTCTGAACCCAAAGGTTGCTGGTTCGATTCCAAGCCAGGGCACATAACCAGGTTGCAAGCCAGGTCTCCAGCAGGTCTCCAGCTGGAGGCAGGTGAAAGGCAACCATACATTGATGTTTCTCTCCCTCTCTGCTTCTCTCCCTTCCTCTCTCTCTGGAAATAATAAATAAAATCTTTTTAATGAAATAAATATTTTTTTAAAGACAATGAGCAAAAAACTTTGCAACAGCATGGGACATCCTGCTTAATGAAATTTTCTGTTTATCAAGATGTCTTCACATTTCCCTAAGTTGGACTAAACTTTAGACTAGCTTCTTCTTAACTCTAGGCACTGACTTCCCTTTTCTTTGTTACTTTCTTTAGAGAACTCCAACTGGAAGTTCTTTCCCTGCTCCTTTGGGATATAGGTAAATCTTTCTCCAAAGCCTCTTGTCAGTGTTGCCGCCCACAGGGTGTTTTTCTCCAGCGGCCAGAGCCAGCCCTCTGCGGACAGTCAACAAGAAGCTGGCTCCCAGCCCGTGGTCCCCGCCAGAGGTCAGCTGCCAGGCTTTGGTGGGCACCCATCAGCAAACACTGGTGGCCTAACCACAGGTTAATGCATTGTTGACCAGTAATTTTATAGCAAAATCTGATGCAAATGCAAGCGGGAGTTAACTCGTTATCAGTCAGGTCAGCAACATCAGGGCTTGAAAACACAAGTGTTTTCATGACTGGTCAACAATGTGTTAAAATAGCTGCAAAATACGGAAAATACTCAATGTGTCCAAAACAACTCCAACGTTAGCCTGCTTCCTGCTGCCTCCCAGTAAGTAGCTGAATCCCACCCTCAGCAACCCCCGCCGGCCCTTTGTTCAGCAGATCCTACCCCGCACGCCCTTCTGCCTCCCACCTGCTACAGTTTTGCCCAGTGAAATTTTTGCTTGATCTCTCCTTACTCCAGTCCTATTCTCGCAAAGACGTAACCAATCTATATTGGTAGTTGGGTCCTAAGTGTCAGGTTAGGGCAGGAAAGCAGAAGTTGGTAGAGAAGCACCGGAGAAAGAACGAGGCGAGGTGTCTAGGAGAGGACTGAGGCCAGAGAGAGAACTGGGCGAGGTGTCTAGGAGAGGACCGAGGCCAGAGAAGGAATGAGGCAGGGTGTCTAGGAGAGGACTGAGGCCAGAGAAGGAACGAGGCGAGGCGTCTAGGAGAGGACTGAGATGGCAAGAGCCGCAGGAATGGCTGCGAACCGCTGGCTGAAGTGTGGGGGCCAAGGCAGAAGTGGACTAGGGGAGGCCGGGCACCAGCAAGAAGGGCCCAGAATGGTAGTAAGATTGCCTCTCCATTTAGAAAGTAGATGTTTTTTTTTTTTTTAAAGTAAGTGTAAGAAGTTGACCTTTGCTACAGATTCTTTTTCTGATTCTTTCCCTCTTATCTGGATGTCCTGTTACTGTCATTCTCCGTTACAGCAATCATGTGGGACGTAGGTGTGTTGGAGTTTTTTTTTAGGTGTAGGATCAAGACAGGCAGGCACGTTTTGAAAAATCTTGGGTGGACAGAATAACGTGGAAGCGCTGGCGTTTGTTCCTCTACATAGCATTGCTGATGTGACATTTCCTCTGTGTTTTTTCTTTCTGCCATCAGACAACCATTTCTGCAAAATAATTGGATTTCAAGCTGAGTCCATTTTTTTAATCAGCAATGCAAATGTTACTATTACCTCATTTTTCCTATACTAAATTTAGCTCTATAAATATATGTATGTGTCTATTAATGTTGGTCATTTTTGCTTTCTTTTCTGTGTAAAATCGCTATAGAGGACCTTAAAATTGAGACTTTATGTGATCCTAAGATATGGTCACAGCATGTCGCTATACACACACACACACACACACACACACACACACGTGGAGTTTGAAGGAGGGCAAACCTCTCAGAGGAAACATAACTTTAGAAAGTGATTGCTGAAGTAGAAGTAGCTGGTAGCAATCTCTGGCCAGTGGAGGGCCAATGTTATGCTGGAGAAAAGGTGGAGCCCCGGGGCTTCCCTGACTGGTCAAGTGTTACTGCTGAGTGTGGCAGGAAGGCCGGTGAATACTGATGAGCCTTGGGGACATCATCAGTGGGAACACCTAAAATATATTATTTTTGCTCTGCGGTTAGCCTTTGTTAACTTACTATACATAATTTACTCCTGTGAAAATGCATCCATTCAGTATGAATAGAGCACCTTCTACAAGCTTCATACCCTCACTGTGATTGAGGATTAAGCAAAAGAGGCCACGGCTCTGCTTTCATGGAGTTAGAAGTGCAGTCGGGGAAGTGTGATGAAGACGAAAATGTGATGAAGACGTGGGTGTTTACCGTTACCCCTTCTAAGGCTCTGGGAGCTCCAGGAAGTTGTGCAAAATACCAACAAAAAGTAGCGGAGTTTTTATTTTAAGCTAGGTCTTATTTAAAATGTAGAGACTGCTTACATGTAAGGATTTTGATGTTCGTTTTGAGTGATTGAGTTTGTTAAATGTGTCTGTACTTCTCTAATTTATACCAAGGTGTGAAAAGGATTTAAGATTTGAGAAAATTTACATTTGTGTTGAGAGTTAGGGCGCAATGATTGTTGCTAATAAATAACATTCAATTAATAGAAGATACGAGCGGTTTACAGGGAAGAAAGAGAAGGTATGGATTTGTCTAATACATATTAATTACCTGTGTCATATTTGACCATGCAGACTGTCATGTATAACCAAAATAGTAGGACCAGGTGGTAAAGTTTGTGGCCCCAGGTGAAAAGGCTGGATGAAGATGGATTAGTAAAGATCACCAATGGTCCATCAAGAGCTCCGGCTAGAAGAGCTAGATGGGAAGGAAGCAGGGAAGTGTTTGCCGTGTTAAAGAGAGAGAGGGCATGTACAGAGATAGGGCACATTGGCTACACGTACAATGGGCTAAGCAAACAGCAGTGGGATGGGTTAACTACTCAGAAACAAAATTCTCCTTAAAGAAACTACATCATTGATCTCAGGCAATTCTGAATGTTTGTTAAATAGACATTACAAGTAAGATGAACCAAATATCCAGAAGACACCATGATAGGTAAATAGGCCACTTTTATTAGTGACAATTCACCTTGGTTCTGAGTGATAGAACCCTCAAGTGTCACGTGGCAGCATTCCTACACACATATGGAGACCAGGGCGGTAGACGTAAGCCATCTGTTATGTCTAATTACCAGAGACCCAAAATCCTTTCAAATTACTGATCTGTTATCCTCAAGTCACAGCTTCCAGCTCCTTCAGCCACAAAGGCTGTCCCGTCCTAACCATCAAAGCTGGTTAGGGGCAGAGAAAAGGCACAGCCACTATACTTGTTTGTTTGCGTGTTTTGCATGTTGTGTGTGTGAATCTTCTGGGTCCCAGTTCCAGGCACTGTATCAAGCCCTCATAGTACAAGAATGAGGGAAAACTATATAAGGTTATTTTTTATGGGAGGAAGGAGTTACGTTAATATTGCTAGGAGGCGGAAGGAGGTATCAAAGATGAGTCTTGATTTCCACTTCCATCGCTAACTACGTGAGTTAGTCGAGGCTTTAGAAACCAGACCGGGTGGAAATGGCCATGCATTGTTTTTTGTCCATTCTACTTTGAGATGCCTTCCACACAGGTAAAAGGTAATTTTAGGTGATCAGGAACTGCGGGCAATCGGGGGTAAAGACAGAGATGTAAATGCTACTGGCAGAAAGAAAGTGATTGATCTGTGCTAACTTATGACATAGCTTCAGGTGAACCTTCAGGGTGAGAAGATGAGAAGTGGGCTAATTTAGAACTGACTGCCCACTCCCACTCCACAGCACAAAGACGTCCGTCCACAGGTACCCTCGCCTTCAGCTTGAATCGTGAGCTGCATCTCAGTAGAGCAAACACGTTACATAGCTCAGCACGCTGGTCTCAGACCTCTTTGGCATCCTGTGTGCCTGGCGTGTATGGTGTAGTTACTAACCATTGTTGCTTAGCTGGTTGGCTAGTCCCGTTCGGCGCGCACTCCTGGGTGGGCTGTTTCAGGCGCAGCCCTACGCCGGGCCCCGGATGGGCAGACGTGTCCCTGCTGACCCTGAGAAGCTCACAGTCCAGAGTGGGGGGGGTCTCCCAAATACAGCCGGCACTCTGCCTCGGGATACTTCCAACACACACTGAAGCTGCGTGGTCATGTTTCTTTTTTTCTTTTTAAAGATTTTATTTATTATTTGGAGAGAGGGGGGAAGGGAGACAGGCAGAGAGGGAGAAAGACATCAACATGTGGTTGCCTTTCACCTGCCTCCAGCTACAGACCTGGCTGGAGACCTGGCTTGCAACCTGGGTATGTGCCCTGGCTGGGAATCGAACCAGCGACCTTTGGGTTCGCAGGCTGGCGCCTTATCCACTAAGGCACCAGCAAGGTCCTCTTTTTTTTTTTTTTTAAATGACCTTTTATAAATCTTAACAGATAGCCAAACCTGCGACTCTACTGACTCTACATGTTACAAAGGACTGCGGTAGTTGTGGAGTTGCGTATGAGAACTCAGTACTTTGAGTGCACAGACTGGGGAGCCTGGAGAAGCTTCAAACCTGGGGTGGGAGAAGGCCACCAGCAGGCCTGACACCTGCCCACCCAGGAGGAAGCCAGGGCAGGAGGAGCGACCTGCTCAAAGGCAACGCCAAAACGTGGGCGTGTGTGAGCACTTCCTTTTCACCAAACACAACTAAGAGTGAGAGAGGTGGAGATGCAAGGACAGACGGCGCAGGACCTGGAAGGTTATTTACGTGTCCTGGCACCAGTGGGGGCCCGTCCCAAGTTCAGCGATAGGGTCCTATACAGCATGAAGAAGAGACTGAATGGGGCCAGCATGGACCCAGGTTAGTGGCATATGATCATAAAGTAGGGACTCTGGCACCGCCGCCGTTCCAGGGAGACCACCTGGGTCAAAACTGTCCATTGAGTGTCCATCAGAGAGAGTCCACCTCTAGTTAAAGCTTCCAGGCCGGAGAACATTCAGTCAGACCGTGGGAATTCCTGAGCAAAGGCGCTGTGTGTGGGAGGCAGTTATGCAGACATACATATTTAAACTGCCAGCACCTTAATCCTCTGACCCAGACATAAAGCGGTTCAAGGCCAGAAATTGTGTCCTCCAACCTTTCCCACCTATAGGTGGCCACGTGGCTAGAAAATGTATTTTTAAACTGACAAGTGTCTTCCCAAGTGAAAACAAACCAAGAATAAAGCTCAGAGAAAACAGTTCCCTGAGCATTACTCACTGGAGGATCAAATTGTCCTTTTTCTCATGCAAATGAATTCCAGTTGGAGCAGCCCAGTGTGCTCCATAAATCATTCTGCGCTCCTAAGCAAACTTGATGCAGTGCCAGCCGGCGCTCCCCGGGGCGTAATGAAGCCCTAAGGAAGTGGCGTGGCTGGCTGGGCGCAGCGCACTTGAACAGGGAACCTTCCCTTCATCAGCACCCTCAGGCCACACTGCCCTGTATTTACGTAGTTTTTAAATAAAATCCTCTCCCAGTAGACCCTTAGTTACTTGAAGGCAGAGATGAGGACCATAGTCAAAATAAAATAATTTTAAATGGTGACAGTTGATCATCACTTATGACACAGGCATGTCACATGCTTTGAGTTCATGACCTTACTTAAGTCGTTCACAGAAGCCATTTGAGGTTGGTAGTATTATTAGCTTCCTATTGAAACAAGGAAACCGACATCTGCCTGAAATCTCACTCTCCTGGGGACTAGGATGGATGTAAGGGGGAGATTTGAATTGGGGCCACGGGTCTCCAGCCCGTTCCCAGGGGACTGCGATTTTCCCAGAGTCAGACACCACACCTCAGTTTCACCTCCTGTGCAAATGGACGGGGCAGATGGGGCTGCCTGCACCTGACAAGCTAAGAAAGACGCTCAGTGACTTGTTTCAGATGTCTGTCCTGGCGACATGGTGGGGCTCCACGTGACAAAGAAGACTGTTTTCATTTTGTGTCAGTTACAGACCCCATCATGTCCAGTTGTTGATGTGCTCATGGTTACACGTTCAAACAGTGCCTTTTATGTGGTAGGCATCTGTGACTTCAGCATGTGGGGACACCTGGTTAGTGTTACTCAACTGGAAAGTGTGTGTCTCCTGTCAAGGATTCCTGACATGCATCACTTCCCTCCTGACTCCTGGAGAACGCGGTGCCCCTCGAACGCCCGTAAGCCTGCCCGCTCTCCCACGACGTCCATGTCTTCAGCTGCACGTCAGGAGACAGACTGCCTCCTTTCTCTCCTGCTGCATCCATTGGCTTCATGTGATCTTTCTACATGGGCATAAATGTGTGAGATTCTTTTCATTGCTGCAAACGAAGACATAGTTGGAGCATTTTCTGTGAAATGGGAGCAGAGGAGTGTGAACCATGGCATGGACCCGTTTGCATGATTTCTCTGCTTCTATTTCACAGGAAAACTTCCAAGAACATTCTCTTCAGTCTTTGCAATTCCATAGCCTCTGTTAAGCCTAAGCCAGCGGGCTCTTTATATTTGAAACTATCATTCAAGTTATCAATGAATTACTGCTGCTTGTAAATCCAGCATTATGAAGTGTCAGGATTCTCAGGGTCATCTATAGGTTGGATAAGAAATGAGTCTCAGGGGGGCAAAAGGAGTTCCCCAAGTCTGACACCCAGCCAAGCAGAAGATCATGGACTTGAACCCATTCCTCCCCCAGCCCCATTCCCTTAATAGGTACGTCCTCATAAAATGAGTTGCTTACTGCTCTAAGTCACATATTCCTTATTTATCTAAAACTCATCAAAATATATCCTTTATAGAAAGGGCCACTGAGGTTATGTATAGAACCTTTTTTAACTGCAAACCCGTCAAGTCTGTGCGTGATCACTGGTTGGAATTAGAGGCCTGGTTGTCAGGGGAAGGGCCCCTCACCCCGCTGCACCAATTCTGTGTCTACAGTGAGAACCCCAGGAAGAGCCCAGGGCCCGTGCACAATGACAAAGGCAGAGAGAGGCCGAAGAAAGAGGAACAGTGACAAGGTAAAACTGAAATGCACAGACGGCCGCAAAGTCAGGCCTGTGGGCAGCTGGAAAACAAGGTCCGGTCTAATGAAGCTAAGAGAGCTGCTAGGGCCACCAGGCTGTGTTTCACCTGACGCTGTCAATGTCATGTTCAACGCTTCAGCAACCAGGAGTAAACTGGGAACATCCAGTGCTAACCCGAGATGGCGCCCGAGGGGACCGTAGACAAGAGTGGGATATACCAAGTTCATTGTCACAGCCAGTGCTCACCTGACACGGTGAGCCGTGTCAACAGGCAGCTTTCAAAATCCTTCTTCTTTGCGCTTAACAATGCTGCATGTCCTTTAGATTTGAGGGGGGATTAACTGATGTTGTCATTGTTGCTACAAGCACATAACAGCATCTCTTTACGAACTCTCCTGAGGTCCAGAGAGTGACGTATTCTAATTCTGCCCCTAGAGACACCACCAAGTGCTTCTTTCCCATTATTTGATCATTTCTGTGCTTTATTTTTATTCTGCACCCAAGAAAGTCTAAATTGCTGTGTTTATTGTGTCTTCCAAAAGAGGCAAAATATAGCACTTGGAAGCAAGTATCAGAGGTAACTTCTAGATATTGAGAGAAATCTACCCAGAGTCCAGAATAAAACTCATTTCTTTAATTGTAATTGACAGGAATGTCTTTGTCAAAACTCCACAGAGATGTTTATGACAATGATTCAACATGATTTACCCCTCTGGAAACGTGACACGGTAACAGGACTCCAAGTGGCAGTGCCACTGGTCTCTGCCTCCGGGTGGCATCCTGGGGACTGCCGGAGAGACTGCCCACCCGATGGCCCTCCAGGGAGCCCACTGAGGGCCTGGAGTCACGTGCTGCCTCCGTCCTTCAGCACTTAGGCTCATTCATGATCCTTGTTTCATTTTTAACCTTCTTTGTAACTTCATCTTCCTCAGTTACCTACAGATACTCCTTACGCTCCTTCCCACATTCTTGACATCGGACCATTCCTTTCTGCATGGATTTGTTACCTGCCCAGGGGGACCTGTTCCTCATTCTGATTTCTTCTTGCTCATGCAAAAAGGCCAACATCACACATCACCTTCTCCCAGGATTTTCTTGTTCTTCCTCAGTTCCACTGGCTTAGTCAGTGACATACAAAAGACATGCAGTGTATGTGTGTTGAGTGAGAAAGGAGACGGATGAACCAGTGAAATAAATCAGTAACAGTAACATAAAATGTAGGATGCATCTGGCTAAGCACGAGAGTACCGCTGCGCCCCTGATTTCACTGTGTATCTGATGGCAGGAAAGAAGGCACTAGGCATTTTCAGTGCACATAGTGGTGGGGAAATTTACGTTTGACTTGAGACCCTTTCACGTTAGCCTCTTATAGGTGCTGGGGAACCCTGGCAGTGGGCTGCGTCAGCCTTCCACACTTCACTTGATGGCGAAGAGAAAAGGCGCTGGTGGTGCTAAGGTTTTGTGCATTTTACATCTTCGAGTCCAGCGGCTTGTCCGGCAGATCTGCCCAGACCAGCTCCAGGCCTCAGCGTCTGGGGAAGTTTCAGGCTTGTGGGAAAAATGTTGGACAAACAAACAAATAAATGACTTAACAAATTATGGTTCTGAGAGACAGATGTTAAAATTCTGGCCCCAGGAAAAGGTCAGTTGCTGTGGAAAAATGCAGGATTCTAGTTATCAAGATAGATGAGCCTATTCCTGGCTCTGTCCTTCTCTGTCTGTGTGACCCTGGCTACTTTGGAAGTCTCTTTCTTCATCTGCTAGGACCCCTGGCCTTAATCTTGGCTCTTGTTTTGTTAAACGTTTTCATTTCTTAGGAAATATTTTCTCTTTCCTTCTCATTCCATAAAATCCCTCTGAGAAACTCATTATTAACATCTGTATTCCCATGTTTCTTACGTACATATTTGTAAGCCTAGACTCTATGGTCATAATTCACTGAAGGAATGTTTTTGCCATATGCCAGCACTGTCCTCTAAATACACCACAAATGTGACACGTTCAAAGCTCCTCCAAATTGTCTTATGTATGTACAGTATGCTCTATCCCAGGTAATAATAGTGTGACCTAGTGATCCAAATGAGAACTCCTAGATGTTTTTTAACTTAATTTTCCTCTTTCTCCTCTGACTTCCCTACATGTCACCCTGACACGATGCCTTCCGTATCATGAGAAGGCACACCTCTCCTCTAGGTTCGCAGCTACTGTGCTCTGACCTCTATAAACTCTCCTCAAGGTCACGGCAACAGCTGTCTTTCTGGCATCGCTCCAAATGCCACCCTCCCTGCACTTGTCATAGTGTTCACTTGTCACACGGTCCACATATACGGACCGTATAGGATTATGTCATCTGTTTAAGGTCCACAAGCAAGTTCCTTTAGCTTTCTGGGGACAGCTGCAACCCCTGCGCATAGGGTGCCACGCTCCGTCCTCCGAGCCCGCCGCCACTTCTCTCCGGCACCGACCCTGCTGCTCCGGGGGTGGCTTGGGACAGCAGCAGCTCCAGCATCTCCGCACATGGTTTACTTGTCCTCCCACCCCTGAGCTCATTGCTCTCCTCCTTCCCCTTTTCCCGGCTATTGTCTGCTCATCTTCAAGATTCTGGAAGGGGACAGCACTTACCGGTGGGACTTAATTGATCTAGAAAGCAGTGCTGCAGAGGGGACAAGCACTATACAAATGGTCTTTATGACAGCATCCTGTTCTTGGCTTGTCCATTATCGTACTAAGGAGGATTGAGAAAGTTACCTCACTTCTCTGTACTTCAGTCTCATTGTCCATGAAACAGTGCTCTTAATGCAAGGAATGGTAACCCTTCTTTCTTTGTGAACACCCTAAGCTTTCAGGAGAGTTGCTTGACTCATTTTTGTATCTCATCCTATGTTTAAGAAAGAAGTGTAGGAAGTAATTCTGGAGTACAGAAATGTTGTTTTGTACAACTAATGATGTGTCAATTATTAATTTTTATTTTTTTAAAATATTTTATCCATTATTTATAGAGAGAGGGAAAGGAAGAGAGGCAGAGAGGGAGAGAAACATTAATGTATGGTTGCCTTTCACCTGCCTCCAGGTGAAGACCTGGCTTGCAACCTGGTTATGTGCCCTGACTGGGAATCCAACCAGTGACCTCTGGGGTCTCAGGCCAGAGCCTATCCACCGTGCCACCAGCCAGGGCCTAATTTTTATCTTATAGTGCACACATCGCCCTTTATGCTTATTGAGAGCTCTCTCAATACAGTTTCCAGGGTAAGGAAAATAAAGAACCAAACTTTTTTTTTTCTGCTGTGGGTGTTGCTGAGGAAAGAATATATACAGCAAAGGTTATTGATAGGTGATAAGTATTTAATTGCCACTATATCTCAGCATGAAGATCAACTACAGAGTCAGTGTGTACAATTAAAATAGCATTTCTGCTTTTTGAAAACTCACCCTCTGTCATTTAAAATGTATTATTAGTTACTATACCAATAACAGATTGTCCAGCACTAGGAGAAACATTTCAGTGCAGACAGGGCCCAAAGAGGAAGACACAAACGTTCTCTAACGCTGCCTTCCCGCTTTGGCTGCTCTGTGCTTACAGCAGACCAGACAAAGGCCTCCTCGGATCCCGGTGTTGACTGACAGAAGATAAAGGACTCCAGTTGTGATGAAAAATTACCAGGCAAATTGTAGTCTCTGTACAAATGCAATGCCTTTTATGTTAAGAGCCCATGAATAGATGAAATGTTGTTTTTATGTAAAACACATCAATTACAAAAAGCCCCTGGTAACTGCTCCTCTAGTTAAACTAAATTTGACTTTAGAATTAACTGCATTTGCTCTTTTAATGGATGCTTGGAGGGTAAAGTTCTAAAGGCCTTCTAGTGGGGGTGAAGAAAATTCAGAGGTGGAAGATAAAGAGCAGAGGCGATACGTGGCCTGAAATAGGTGGTAGTTTGGCTCTGCGTCTGGGGAAAACAATCACTGGCTTGAGTGCCACCAACAAGCAATGGACTGTACATGCCTTCATTTACCCATCTTTCATTTCCTTAGCCAGCAGTTTAAAAAGATGCAGAAAAAGTATCAATAACTTAAGAACTGTCCAACCCTTGCCAAATGTATTATTGTGATTGTGAGAGTCATTTAGCATCTAAGAAAACGAAGACGCTTAGATGCCAAATGGAGAAAAAATTATTCATGGAAAATTATAATTTTTATAGAGAACTTTAGGTCTCTTTCATTCTGCCTGTGAAAGAAATATAGATATATATTTGAAATATATATATTTTGAAATTATATGATGTATAACTGAAGAAAAGTTACAGTAACTTCTAGACTTCTTGGGCTGGGATTTCTTGATTAGTAAGCACAGAGTTTAAAGATCCCCGATCCACTAACTGTAGTCCTAACAGGTACTCTCTTTAATTATTGTTTACTCTAATGAGATCAATGCATTAAGAGAAGCCCAAAGCCTCCTTCTCTATAGAAAGGAGTTCTCTAGACATCTGATAAATGGCCAGGTGGAGCTAAGCTATGGATTAGGTGAAGCAGGACTCTTCATTTTAAGGAGAAAAAAATGCTTGCTACAATGTTTCTTCTTTGTTTATTATTTTTGTTTGTTTTTGCTGTTGGGCCTGTGACAATTTCTGTTCCATTTCTATTGTGTAATGTTTGTAAGAACTAAAACTATAAAATATATGCTTTTATTTTATTTAATTTTCTATCTTTAGTGAATGTACAGGAGTAACACTGATGAATCACAGCATGTGAGTTTCAGGCTCACGACCTTGTAGTACATCTGTACATTCCATCACATGCTCCCACCTGGGCTCCAGGCCCCCCCGCCGCCATGTTTGACCCCCTTTCTCCTCCTCATCCTCTCCCAACCCACGCCTGTCTGGTACCACCATCCTGTTGTCTGTATCTGTGAGTTATTTGTTTATATGTTTGCTTTTTATTTTCTATCCCACATGAGTGAAATCACATGGTTTTTGTCAATTTCCATCTAACATTCACTTAGCATAATATTTACTTACATTTTGAGAATGTTCTTTGAATTTTTGTGCTATTTTTATTTTTATTTTAAAAGATTAAAAAAAAAAAATTTTTATTATTTCCAGAGAGGGGGAAGGGAGAGAAGTAGAGAGGGAGAGAAACATCAATGTACGGTTGCCTTTCACCTGCCTCCAGCCAGGTCTTGCAACCTGGTTATGTGTCCTGGCTGGAGAATCAAACCAGTTTATGCTATATTTCAAACAATTTAGGATTATATAGTAATTACTACTTCTGATTTTCAGTTTTCTATGTAACATTAGCATTTTCATAGGTAACTTTTCTAAAGGATGCCTTTTAGGTAGATTTTCATAATCATAAAAGAGTCAGATATGATTTGAGTCATTATACTGAAATGGATATACTACCTACAAACAAATATACAAATCAATTTGATATGGATAAATACCTAATATATATTTAATACTTCTTGCCATTTAAAATTGAAACTGTATAATGTACTTGAAATATCTTACAATTTTATGTCATTTATCCCTCAGTAAAGCAGAAAAAACCTAAAAGTAATGCCAACTGTTTTTATAAAAACATCAAATTATTTCCAAAAGCGTTTGAATCAGATAGATACTATATAGATAGATAGAAGAAAATACAATATATAACATAAAATGGTACATAATGAATGAATATTGTATATAAATAAATTTACATATAGGTTTATTATATAAAATATATTCATAAATATAAATGTGAGCATATGAACACAAGTGAATTTATTGTATATAAGAAAAAATATAAACAGCATACCATTTATTAATTTAGATTCATTGGATGAGAAGTTTGAATTAAATGTTTATTTTACTTATGAAGCTTATTACAGAAAATAGTTAATTTTCCTGAGTCCTGAATTCTTCAGGTGCAGGGAAGCAGTAGATCAAGTCCATCATTGTCTCTGATGATCATGGAGATTTCTAAACTGGTTAAGTTGGAAATTTAGTTTCAAAATTCCATTTGTATCATCTCTTTTAACCACGTAGCAGGCCTGTGAACTAATTTTCTATTTTAAAGTTAAGTCTTTTCCTTCATTCATATTCTAATCAAAAGACAATTCTAAGGAAGGGGATGGGCCAATTTTATTAAGAAGTGATATGTAAAAGCTTTGCCACATCATATTTGGAGAAGGGTCCCTTTGCTGTATGGGTGAGGCTGCTGGTTCTGCTGTTGCTATAGGGCCTGTAATATTTACCACGTTGTTTCTGAGCGTCTTCCCTACATTAGGCACATATTTATTGAGCATCTTCTGTGACTAACACGTCACTAGATACTTGTGAGGTTATGGAAGAAGAAATGATAGTGACATTAAGCAGGTATGAATTTTGCCTTCAGACATGAGTTCTGGAAAAAGGCAAGTGATAAAATAGGTAAAAAGTGATACTGAATTTCTCAAAATTCAGTTGCAGAGAAAAATCCACTGTGGCCATTTTAAGCAGAAAGGGTTTATTGCACGATATTAAATTGATAACGAGTCACTTTTATGGCTGAAATAAATAAGAACAGACTCTGGATTCAGCCTCAGAACTAGGTTACCGAGATGTCTGCCCCATCTCTGGGGACCTGGAGGTCTGCCCATATGGGCACTATCACTGCACCTGCTTCCAGGGACCCGTCTCCGGAGCCCAGTCCCACATCACCAGCATGAAGCCAGCGACCAGACACTGGCCCCACCAGCGCCGCCTCAGGGAAACAGCAGAGCTCCAGGACTGAGCTTCTGGCACAAATGGCAGATGCCCAGACCCTCCTAACTCTGGCCTGCTGGGCCACCTTTGTGTGTGTCCTATCAGCAAACCCAGTCACATCTAAGACACCCAGTGTCTGTACCACTGAAGGTGCTAGAGGGGAGGGTGGGTGCTGACTGGTGACTCACCCTGTGCAAGTCCCCACCAGAGTCATGACAACAGGAAATAATATGATTTTTTAAAGCTTAGGAAGGAGGAAGGATCAGAAAGAACAGACTATTTTTCCTAGACATTTTTTCTTTCCATAAAATGAGAAAGCAGTCCCTTGGAAGAAGGGCACAGTTAAAAGAAGGCTCACTATTTATTTATTTTTTAATTTAATGCGGGATTATTGGAACAGTGAGGGGAGAGGTACAGGAGGGGGTAGTAGATGCATTATCAGCAAACTGGGTCAACAGTTTTGGTTATTGCACATAACCCTGATGCAGAAAATATCAAACTAACACATAGATTTTGTTCTAGAATGTTCTATGTTTTTGTTTAGAAAAATGTCATAGTCTAGGGATAGCAATCAATATTCATATGATCCTCAATGTCCATATGATCCTAGAAAGATTTCTTAAGGATTATTATCATAGAAGAATTTCATGCAGGTCATACCTAAGCTTTAAGAGCCATATGAGAAGAAGAATAGAAAAGCCATTAACTTTCCAGTAAACCTATAAGGAATTCTTTATATCTGTTTATAGAAAGTGCTAAAATTATATAATTGTAGCCATCTCTCTACTCTCTTAATTTAATTTTCCCTTCCTTTAAGGGCATTAATTAATCTGTGAACATTTTGATGACCCAGAAAGCCCCTACCCTGTTCTGAGAAGGGAGGCGGCCACAGTGTTGAAATGCCAAAGAGCCCGCGATTGAAAGGAAAGTTGGAGTCAGAGTGGCCCACCAGGAGTTTACCTGTAATTCATCAGGTCCACAAGCACCGTGTCATCTGATTGACAAGGGAACTCTCTGATACCCTGAGGGGGGCAGAGTCATGTCCGGGGACTGGGAGGAAAGCAAGCTGTGCCGAGTCAGGGAAAGGGCCCCAGCACGCAGGGCAGGTGGGGGAGCTAAGGATGGCAGCCCCAAATGAGGGGAATAAACCCACTGATTGTAGACTGTTTGCCACTGTGTCTGAAAAAAAACATTTCACATCTACCTGTTCGTTCCTGCTGCTTCCTTCCTTCACCAAACAAGCTCCGGGACGGTAGAAACGATGGCCCTGCTCCCCGCTTTGGGATCTCCGGAGCCGACAGTCCTGACTGGGGAACAGTGGGTGCCCCGTACGTGCTTATGGGCTGAGAGGAAGGAGACTTGGCAGTGGCTGGGCCCCACTGCCTTCTTCTCACACTTATGCCCCAGCCACGTGACTACTGGAATAACACTCAAAAATGTTCGATTTACAGTGTCCCCCTTTTCTAGTCCCAGTCAGTCTGCTGCTCAAAGTGGAGCTCTCATCCCCATGGGGCTGTGCAGGCTCAGTGCAGGCCGTGGCACCCAGAGCATATTTTTCATTGGGCAAAAGAGCTCAGAAAGAGGATCTCTCTTTTTTTAATAATTTTTATGATCTATCCATTTATTTTACATTTTTATTTTAATTATGATTGACATATAATGTTATATTAGCTTCAGGTATACAACACATAGTGATTCCATATTTACATTGCCTATGAAGTGATTCCATAATCTGGTAACCATTTGTCATAGTACATAGTCATTGTGATATTTTTTTTTTTCAGAATAATTTTTTTTAAATTTTATTGTTGTTGTATTACATCCATCCCCTTTTTGCTCCCCTCTGTCCCCCTCCCCACCCACCCATTCCCCCCAAAGTCAATCCCACCTGTTGTCCATGTCCATGGTTCCTTTATACTAGCTTCTTGTCTAAGCTGCTCCCCTTTCTTGCCTCTTCCTCCCCCCTCCCCCCAACCCCTTTTCCCCTGACCACTGAAGGCCTATTCCTTGTATTCATATACTTGGTTCTGTTTTGCTTGTTGTTAGTTTTGCTCATTATT